>JAODAL010005665.1:0-141045 GCA_025379985.1 Phyllomedusa bahiana | reverse complement strand
CCTTCACTGTATGTGTGGCTTGAAGGATAGGGAGGAGTCAACAGTTATCCCAAGATAGTGGACTTGTGGCACTGGTAGAAGTGTAGGATCTAGGGATTTATCCTGATCTGGAGTCCGGCAGAAATGTTTCCAGTAGTATGTAAAGACGACCTTACAGAGATTTTAATGCAGAAAGTTTGCAATGCTATTAAAAAGCTTGTGCTTTGTGACTAAATAGAACAATACACTATAAAATCTGCTCCAACTACTAAAATGAAGGTAATGGTAAAAAAAAAAAAAAAAAAAAAAAAAAAAAAAAACAGAAACCAACCCTCCATTACAGGAGGGATCATTGACTTTGTCTCCCTAAGGTCGGCGTCTAAAGGACAAATATGCAGCCAGTGTAAATAATAACCAAGGCCATGGCATGAGTGAAGGTTGTGTCACACACATGTTTGATTAACACAGGATAAAAACTAACATTTCAAAAGTAGTAGTATGTTTATATATTAAAATAAAAAGTAAAAAAAAATCTTCACTAAACAATAATTAACATTGAAATTGCAACAACAAGAAGGAAAAGTCTTGCAATTATGGAAATCATAGGATCGAAACACGTTAACGATATAAAAAGGAGAGATTTAGGATATTTAGGGGTTTTTTTTTTTTTTTTTTTTATAATTTGCTTATCTTAATTTATTCAGTATCAAATATGAGCATGCTACACTCCTTGGCAGCCAACAAGACCCCCTTAACAAGTTAACCAAAACAGCACAAAAAAGTGCTGAAAAAACCCCCCCTCGCTTATACTGAGTCCGTCGGACTCGGGGGCGGAGGCCCGTGCGCCGAAGGGGGCTTTGAATGCGCTCCCCAGGGAGCGCATATAACTGAAGGCTGAGTACAGCCGACAGCGTCCGGGCACTGCGGTGGCCCGTTTTGCTGTCAGCTATCCCTTCCCCTGTATGCGACTCCTCCGGAGCGCATACAAGTGAAGAGATACCACTGCGGAGCAGAGAGCGAGTGCTCCGCAGTGGACTCCGGGCGGCCGCAAGCTTGCGTCTGTTCGGAGTTTCCAGCACAGGCGGCGTGTGTCATCACGCTGCGTGCGCGGCCTGATGACATCACCCACCTGTGCCGAGAAGACTGAGGAGCGCGCCCGGGAGACGGAGCAGCGGGGAGCCATGTAAGTGGTTGTTTTTTTGTTTTAAAATCCTACCTACGCCTGCCTATATTCTGCCTAGGGGACCTATACCTGCCTATAGCCTGCCTAGGGGGACCTGTACTTGCCTATACCTGCCTATAGCCTGCCTAGGGGGACCTGTACTTGCCTATACCAGCCTATACCTGCCTAGGGGACCTATACCTGCCTATAGCCTGCCTAGGGGGACCTATACCTGCCTATACCGACTATATCTGCCTAGGGGACTATACTGCCTATAGCCTGTCCTAGGGGACCTGTGCCTGCCTAATCCCCGCCTATACTTGCCTATACCTGCCTAGGGGATTTAAGCTGCCTATACCTCCTAGGCGACCTATACCTGCCTATAGTCTTTCTAGGGAGACCTATGCCTGCCTAGAGGACTTATACCTGCCTATACCCTGCCTATAGCACCTATACCTGCCTATAGCCTGCCTAGGGGGACCTATACCTGCCTATACCCTGCCTAGGGGGACCTATACCTGCCTATAGCCTGCCTAGGGGGACCTATACCTGCCTATAGCCTGCCTAGGGGGATCTATACCATCCTATAACGACCTATACCTGCCTATACCCTGCCTATGAGGACCTATACCTATAGTCTGCCTAGGGGGACATATAGCTGCCTATACCAGCCTATGGGGACATTAAACTGCCTATACATGCCTATAACCTCCTATGGGGACATTAAACTGCCTATACCACCTGTATCTGCCTATGGGGGACATTAAACTGCCTATGTAATTTTATTGGTATCTATTTTTATTTTAAAATTCACCAGTAGCCGCTGCATTTTCCACCCTAGGCTTATACTCAAGTCAATAAGCTTTCCCGGTTTTTGTGGCAAAAGTAGATGCCTCGGCTTATACTCGGGTATATACGGTAGTTATAGTTATCTGAGGAATGTTATACCACATAAATCACTGCAGTTGTCAAAGATTAACAACTAATCTGGCTCCTCAAGATTCATAAAGTCACTGCAACAATACAAGGGCCTTCACTAATCATATACCACCCTTACCTGTCATACACGGGATTGTCTCACCTATGGTGAGCACTTTTTCTTTTTCACTGTGGTGTGTTTAAGTTCCCACTGACATTTTTGGATGAAATGTGTATGGGATTTTTTTTTAGGGTTATGGGTAGGGTGAGGCAAGGGTTAATCTGTGGGGTCGCCCTTTCTGAGGCGGTAGCTCCACTAAGGGACAGTCTTCCTTCTAGGGTCTGATGTATAGAGCCAGATTTTGTACCTGTTTTGACCAGACAGATGTTATTTTTAGAGAATAAAATTCTGGCTTGAGAGGTATATTACTTCATCCATAATAATGTAATAGCCAGAAGATGCATTGGTGGATCCCATTTTCTTCTGAGAATATCACTGTATATTGGTGGACTCTACTTACACTTCAAGAAGGCTATCCTACAGTGTTGGACTACTTCGGTCTGAGATATGGGACTTGACGTCAAATGGCGAGTCCTCCTCATTATCCCTACACTTTATGAGGTGTGAATTTGGTCGTTTATCCTGATCATCATTAAAAGTTAAGTTCTATTATATTACTATATGATTAGTGAAGGCCCTTGTATTGTTGTAGTGAATGTTCTACCACACTGAATGCTTTCTGACACACAAATCATTAAAGGGGTTTTGCCACCATGTAATGACGTGGGAACCTCCAAAATGGGTAATCACTTTTCTCAATATATGTGATTACAAAACGTAAATACTCTTGAGAGCTACAGCATTTCTAAATCCCCCTTAGTTACCTGATAGCTTCCACTAGACACGACCCAGGAGCTGACAGGTGACAGGCCGCGCTTGCGTGAAACACTTCTTATCTGATGACAGGCAAAATTAATGAGCTTTTAAGGCACCGGGTAGAAAGTTCAGTCTATGAGGCAATGTCTTGCTGTATTGAGAATCCACTGTTGTACTGTTTATTAAGTTTTGAGATGCTCCCTTATTCCTCACTCCTTACTCACTCCCTCCCTCTCAGCCCTGCAGCCTTCATGACTCAGCGTGATTTGTTGACATTCTCCCCGTGCTGATAAGGAAGGTAAGAAACTTGTGTCCTGGCAAGTCCCCTTTAAGATTGGCTACTGGCAGCTCCCTTTGCAATTGCCGAACAATGATGTCCTCGATGGAAGACAAGTCCGGAGATGCTGCAGACCATTGGTAGCACATTTAGGTCACACAAGCTTCTCACAAGATAACAAGAAACATTAGGCCAAGTTTGGTCATGTTGAAAAATGGCTCCTGGGACACTTTGGAGAAATTGACATACCACTGGTTTCGTAACCAAATCAATCTAATGGTGAGCTGTTAGTGTATCTGAAATGAAGACTACAGGGGTCTGGATAGTGTAGATTATATCATCCCACACCATATTCCCAGGACTAGGACCAGCAAGTCTTTGACAAGGTAATGTCACTTCATGACATTACCCATGTGGTCTCAAAGCCCTGATTAGGCTATATTGTGACAGAATCAAATGTGGGACTCATCACTGGAGGAGACAGACCTCCATTGCAGTCTTCTGTGCACCATGATAGCCTGTGGTGAATGGAACATCTGCAGCTGGAGGTCTGGCATTCAACCCAACGTCGTGCAAATGCCTTTTGATGGTTTGTGTCAACACTATTTGACGCCCTACCCTTGGAATGCTACGTCCAATTGACTTGCAGCACAGAATGGATCACTGTGCACCATTTCTCCAAACAGACGATCCGTCCATGCAGAGATTCGCCCCCCTCAACTCTTCCTGTCATTCCAGTTTGTCATTGTTCTCCCAACCACTAGGACACTGAACAGTGCTGGCTTCTCAGCTAAGGCACATAGCAATCTGCTGGGGTGACAAACCAAGGTCTCTCAGTCAAAGGATTCTGTCTCTCTCAGTTTGTGACAAGGGATAACTGGCAGGTCTACAAACAGGAGGCATTGCACAATCAGCCCACCGGTCTGATTTTTTATGTATCTAGAAAACTTTGCTTTCAATACGGCTTCTATGCTTCCCACATGCTACAGATTAGTGCTAGGTGCTGGGAAATCACTGGCAAATCTCTGAGGCACCTGCTATTTCCATGATTTGCATATCCTTACCGCTTATCCTTCTTGGTGTAGCAATTTCAATGTTAGGGTGCTTTCACACAGTGCGTTTTTTTATGCTTTTTTGCTGAAATGCACAGCATAAATTACTGTGCATTTCAGCAAAAAAAAAAACAAAAAAAAACACACGCACAAAAAATGCATCAAAAACGCACCGTGTGAAAACACCCTTAGGGTTTGTTCCCACAGCGTATTTGCAGGGTGTACTTCAGGGCATAATTCCGCTGCAATGGACCCAAATTACAGCCCGCAAACATGGTAAAATCGATTTTACGACGTATTCCCCGGTACGTAATATGCGGCCATGCTGGCCAGCGTGTACTTCTAACAGCAGGCGTATCGCGATTCGCACAGGTATGTGCCGCTATACGCCATGTGAACCTACCCTTAGAGAGTGTAGAATGGGGCTGCATTACTGAGAAGCGGCAGATGATCAAATAGTTCCCCTGCACCACCAGAGAAATGTAACACTTAATACATGGACAGGAGCCATCTGCAAGAGGGAGAGCTCTATGCCTATAGAGGAGAAACATAGCCCCCCTACATGATATCCATACAAAGAAATGATTTGATATTAAGATCTGTGGCTTTTCACCACTGTTCTGGTATTGGAGCGGTGACACGTTCATTACACTGTGCCGAGTTGCAATGCTAGACACTGGATATGGACAGGACTGGCACTATTTCCAGACAGGGGTGGTGACAAAATATAAAGCCATTTGGTACATGCAACAATTCCTTTCATTAATATGACCAGGACAATTAGTGTGAAATGTGTGTGGTGCAAAAATAACAAATGCAGAAAAAAAACGCTTTATGTTCTCGTAAAAAAAATTATACAGTAATTTCTGTATACTCAAACTCCGCCTCCAAAAACAACTTCTCCCGCATTAAACAAGTCCTCATACAACTGTGTCACTGAAAAAATTAAAAAAGGTTATGACTGTTGAAATGCAGGGAGGCAAAAACTGAAAAACGTGGCTAGTCATTAGGGCCTTTTCAGGCCTGATGCTTAAAGGGGTTGTCTCACTACAGGGATTGCTTTTTATGTTAAAGATCTTGCAAAAACAAGTCACTTTGCAATATGTGTCCATTAACAGTGTCCTACCTGTTCCTAGATATCCCCTCTTGTATGGGCTGCATCAGCTCCTCAGGTCGCTATAGCTACAGACCTATTTACTCTCTCATGATAGGCTGCCAGCACTGGTTGCTATAGCTACAGACCTGGCTTCTACTGCAGCCTAGAAGAAGCCAGTAAACACGCCCCTGAATTCAAAGTGAAACGAAGAAAATAGGACTGAGGTGAGATGAATCAATGTAGTGAGACAACCCCTTTAAGAGGTACATATCTGAAAAAAAAAAAAAAAAGGCTAGCTAAGGGGCTGTTCACATGCCAAATTTTAATGCAGAAAGCAAACTGATTCCACACCAAAATCCATGTGAAATCCAATTTTTCATCTCGGTGAAGAAAATTCTGTATGGAATACATGTAGAATAAGTGACATAAGTGACATATCACTTATTCTGTGTGGTTTCTGTATAGAAACCATGCCATGAAACAAGATATGGATTAACCCCATTAATGTGGTCAATTAACATCCCTATATGCAGCAAAATCCATTGCACAAAAGAAAATCCGCAGATTTCTGACATGTATATGCATCTATGATGACACAAAGTGGTTGTCTCACCATGCTGTTTCTCAGAGCAACAGGCCGCTTCAGAATCACCCTTCCTCCCTATTCCTGGTTAGGCTGCAAGGTTTTTCTATAGCTATGATTAGCATATCAGTTCAGTATTCCCAGCTCTTCTAGTTGCAATGGTATGAGTGCAAGATATGTAATCTATAGTACAGAGGGCTTCAGAGCTCAAAGTAAACAATCTCCCTTGTTTGTTACAGATAACACACACTGTTCTCAGTCTACTGGTAGTCCCGAGTGCTGATCTGTGGTGACGCAACTCCCTGCAATCAAAGGATATAGAGCAGAATGGTAACCAGAGACATCTGTGTGCACTCGGGGAAAATTAAATCTCTCATATCTCCTTTTCAGGAAAAAAATCAAGTACATGTTAAAAGTAATCTTTGTAGTGAGACAAACCCTTTAACACAGTGTTGCAAGTTGCATGCACTGAATACACAGCAAAAACAGTACATGGGAGGAAGAACCATTCCATGTCCAAAATATAAAGTCAGTCTTATGAGCACTTTGTATTTCATTTTCCCCTCTTCCACCTGTGATCATACAGCACTGGAAAGCATCATAAATTAACAGCTGAACAAATCCACTGAACAATGTAAAATGGAGATCATTAAGTATTTTGTTTGACATGTAAAACAAATAAGACACACGAGCGTAATTAACCGTATGCAATCCAGATAATGGAAATGAAGACGCATTTTTTATTCCCATCCACTGTCGTCACAGCTACTCAAAGTAAATACACATCACCCCTTCCATAAGGTTGCGCAGAGACCAAGATATTCACTAAATAAAGGCAAAATAGGTTCACACAGTAGGTTAACAATATTCTGGAGGTATCAAAAAAAAAAGTGTAACCACAATTCTGTCAGAATGGAGAATTTTTTTTAAAATCAATATTCCTGAAAAACACACACTAATATATATATATATATATATATATATATATATATATATATATATATATATATATATATATATATATATCAGCAGTCTTATGAAATAAGAAATTGCATATAAAAGAGAATCTCACTGCCATCAGTACGACAAACCAGAAAGTCACGTACATATGGGAACTGTAACAAAATGTATATAAAACCCCAATCACCTCATTTAAAAATAAATGCATATATTAGTCACATATTGCTTATCAATATGTAATAGAATTGATGGTAGTGTCCCTTTTTTTGTTTTCTAAAAGGGAAATAAAAACATTTAACAATTCGCCTTGACTTCAAATTTTTGAGCTCTTTATCACATTTTCCTTTTTATGGATCGGTATAATTGCAGCGATAACAAACATGTGTAGGATTTCTATTTCTTACTACCTTTGAAAAGTAAAAACCCTCTTAAAGATTTCTCATTCATTATAGTATTGCCTTATTTCATTTTAAAATGCTAGTTTAAAACTTAAAGGGAATGTGTCATCATGCCTTTATGTTCAGCACATTTTTTTGCTGCATTTCTCTTTTTTTTTAATTTTTTATTTTCTAAACACAAAAAAATTATTTTTAAAAAATCCTAAAAATTTTCCCTTTTATTTCCCCCCTTTGGCCATTTTTAAGTTTTAAAATTTTAAACGCCGGAAAAAAAAATTTTTTCAGGGGTCCCCCTTCCCTTTCCCTCCCCCTTTTCTCCCCGTTTATTGGGTTCCAAAAAAGGGAAAAGGGGGGATAAGGACCCCCGTAAATCCTTTTAAAGTTTCCTCAATAAAAAAAAAACTTTTCCTAAAAGGTTCCTTTTTGAAAAAAGTTTTTTTTTTGGATTTTAAAACCGGTAATTTTTAAAAAACCTGGGAACCCGGAAAATTCCTTTTTCCCCGTTAATTTTACCCACGGGGGGTACCCCCCAAAGTTAAAGGGATTTAAAAAAAAAATTTTCCTTTAGGGTAGGGCCCCCCTTAAATCCCCGGCTAAACCATTTAAAAATCCCCATTTTTTTGTTTAAAAAGGGGCCCAAAAATACCTTTTTCAGAGACATAGTCAACCGGATCAGGTTTTTTAACCTTGAGAGGTCTTGATGTTGGTGGTGATATTTCCTGTGGCCTTCTTGATTTTTTTACTGGTGGCGTGTCTTCTTCTGAAGAGTCTGAAGAAAAATAAAAAGATCAGAAAATACAAAAAAAATCCCTTTCCCACTAACATAAAAATACACAAGGGCCCTTCTTGCAAGTGTTCCTCTCCTTATCCCCATTCTCCCAACACCCATTGACCTGAAAGCAGTGATAGAGGCAACCAATGATGACTGTACTGAATCACGAGTTTCCAGGGATAATTATGAAAAAACAAATTAGATTGAGCCCAATAGCTTGAAAATAATTAACCTGAAAATACCCTTTTAAATTGGGATTCCTCCCCCCCGTTTCAAGTTCACTGGGGTAAATGCCCCGTGGCCAGGTAATAAATCCCCCACGAAAATACATGTCTTTTGAAAGGTTGGGCCAAGGTAGGCCTTTGACTGTCCCCCCCTGCTCCCCGTGATGCTAATTAGGGGGGGGGGGAGCCGAGATTCGAGCTCAGTTCTAACTGAAATGCTGCAAATTTTGCCCACACATCATCATCATTTTCAGCAACCAATCTACGGCCTACCAGTCATACTGCAAAATAAGGAGTACTACTTACTCAGAGGTGGCTAGAATTCTTATTTTGAAAGGAAGTATTCCTGGCCACATCTGATGACTAATAGACCTTGTTTTACCAGTCTGCGAGGCCGCGGATTATGACACTACCCCAAAATTCCCAGGTAAAAAAAAACGGGCATTAGCAAGGGAACAAGGCAGGAAACCCAATTAATTATACAAAGCAAACCAGAGCGTTACCTTAAATTCATAGATTAATCCTCTTTTTCCCCTTGTTACCTGCTGCTCTTCTTAAACTTTTCCCTCACTGACGGGGCCCTTTTCAACTTTAAAAAAAAAAGCAAAAGTATTACAAATTGGAGTAGGACTTGGGAATCCTAGGGGAAAAAAAAATTTTAGCAGCCAGATGTCAGGGGGGGAAAAAAAAAGGGGGGTTTTTTAAAACCCCCCCCAAAGGGGTTTTTTCCCAAAAAAATTTTTTTTTTTTTAAAAAAAAAAAAACCCCCTTTAAAAAAATTTTAACAAAAGGGTTTTTCCTGGCAAAAGGAAAAAAAAGGCGGGTTTAAAAAAAAAGGTTTTTGGGGGGTTTTTTTTTTTAAAAAAAAAAAATTTAAAAATTTTTAAAAAAAACCCAAAAAAAAAGTTTACCCCAAAAAAAATTTTTTAAAAAAAAAGGGGTTTTTTTTTTTTTTTTTTTTTTTAAAAGGGTTTTTTTTAAAAAAGGTTTTAAATTTTAAAAAAGGTTTTCAAATTTTTTTCCCCGGGGGGGGTTTTTTGTTTATTTAAAAAATTTTTAAAAAAAATTTAAAAAATTTTTTTAAAAAATTTAAAAAAATTTTTGGGGGGGTTTTTAAAAAAAGGGGGGTTTAAAAAAAATTTTTTTTTAAAAAAAAATTTTTTTTAAAAAAAGATTTTAAATTAAAAATAAAAAAAAAATTGGCCCCAAAAAATTTTTTTTTGGGAATTTTTTCCCCCCTTTTTTTTAAAAAACCCCCAAAAGGGGGGGGAAAAAAATTTTTTCCCCCCCTTTTTTTTAAAAAAAGGGGGGGGAAAAAAAGGGGGGGGGCCCCCCCCAAATAAAAAAAAAATTTAAAGAAAAACCCCCCAAAAAAAGGGGAAAAAAACCCCCCTTTTTTTTTAAAAACCCCCGGGCCCAAAAAAAAAAAAAATTTTTTTTAAAAAACCCAAAAAATTTTTTTTTTTAAAAAAAAAACCAAAAAAAAAAAATTTTAAAAAAAAAATTTTTTTTGGGCCCCCCCCTTTTAAATTTTTGGGGAAAAACCCCCGGGGGGGGGTTTGGGGTTTCCCCCGAAAATTTTGGGGGATTTGGTTTAAACCCCCGGAAAAAAAAGGGCCCCCCCCCGGGGTCCTTTTTTTGGGGGGGGAAAATTTTGGGGGTTTTTTTTTTTCCCCGGGGGGGGGTTTCCCTTTTTTTTGGGGGGGGGGGGGAAAAAAAAAAGGGAAAACCCCAAAAATTTGTGGAACTCCTGCGAGACACTGTCTTGATCAACTCACTAAACAGTCCAAAAGGGTCTGGATGCTTTTCTAGATGTAATAATATAACAAGTTATAGTGACCAGGATTCTGGAGGGAGGGCGTTGATCCAGGGATTTATTCTGATTGCCAGATTGGAGTCGGGAAGGAATTGGCTTCTATCTCATGGGGGTTTTGCCCTCCTCTGGATCAATACTATAGGACAATAGGCTGAACTGGATGGAAGACGGACTTTTTCAGCCTTACAAACTATGCATTTACAAATACATATACTACACAGCATTAAATGTGCTCCACAATGGATTTGGTTTGTGTGTACTCATACATGCACAGATAACTTGCTTTATTTTTAACTTACTCATTCATGTGACTGCAGTGAACACCATCCTTGCATCCTACCCTATACGTATCACACTGACAAGGCTGGGAGCATAAATTATGGGGAGTGGTTTGGCAAAGCACAAAGGATGTAAATCGTTTAAAGATGTCTCTGTCTGTCTGTGACACGGAAGGAAACACTGACCACCAAACTCTTTACTGGACTAACAAAATGATGGCCCAATGGGTTTGTTCTTTTAACAAAACTCTGCAAGTCATGCATGCAGGCAGTAGACATTGTTGTTGTGAAGACTAACACATGGATCTATACTTCTATTTGCACACAAAAATAAAACAGTATTAAATTAAGTAAGGTAAACTACATACAAAAATTTTAATGGTTTGCCTCACTTAGGCCATATTCACACGGCTTATTCTGGTACGCATTTCAGCCAGTAATTAGCGGCGTACTGCGCGAATTGGGGGCTGAAATACGTCCCAGACATTAAGTTATTTAACCGTTCTCATAGAGAACTATGGATTACGTCTCCTCTCCCCGCTCGGTGAATCCGCCGCGGGGGGAGATAAGTGACATGTCAATTACTAGCGGCGCGTATTCTATGGGGGCTGCCGGCCCCCCCCGCCACGGTACACACAGTGTAATTGCGGGGCGAAATACGTCCCGCAATTAAGCCGTGTGAACATAGCCCAAGACTACACTTGTCCATATGCCTTACCAGTAGCAGATAACAAGAATATATTGAAAGTAGGGGAGTGGTGTGTAAAAAGGATGTCCACTATACAATGAAAAACAGGTTACCCATGTTTATAAAAATACATAAAAACCTACCTCACCACCGTTCCAGCACTGGAGCTGCCGGAGGTGTCCACCCCATCTGTGCTTACTTCCTTTTCTGCCAACAGTGGCTCCATATTCACATGCCTATCTCTTGACAACACTCCACACCATTGAGGTCTCCACTGCACAGGAATCGTATCTTCACCGCTTTTAGTTTTTAAAAAGCGCCGAAGATACTATCGTTCCTGCGGCCCCATAGGCGTGTTGTATAATACGCCGGCGCTTTTAGTTTTCTTTGCGACTTCCCATACAATACAATTGTATGGGCGATGTAAAAAAAACGAGAAGCAACCATGTTTTTTGTACAAAGCGTGATAAAAAACATGGTCCTGCATTGGGAAAAAAATGGCCGCTTTCGGGATGTTTTTGTCCAATGCAGTGGAGACATAGCCTAAATCTCTGTTCAGAATGGAAAGCAGGTTGCGCTTACGCACTACTCTGCATTCTGTTCTATGAGAGTTCCAAGTACGGCTGAACACATCGCTTGGCTGTACTCGGAACTCCCATAGAACAGAATAGAAATTAGTGCGTAAGAACAACCTACTTTACATGATGGACAGAGACATTTTGGGGCCTGTAAATCTTATCGATAGGACCACGTGTGTTTGGTGGGACAACCTCTCTAAAGAGCTTGTCCGTGTTACAAGAAATAAGCTAGACATGTTTAAAAAGAAAATAAATCTATACTTGTCTTTGCACTCACCAGCACCGAAACTACCAGCTAAAGATTGCTCCACTCACAGCAAAAACATGAGGACCCACAGCAACCTTGAGAATGGGCCCCTGAAAGTTTCCGTTCAACAAGAGGAGATGGCTAGAACTGTCCAAAAACGGATTTCAATGACAGTTCTGAGAACAGCTAAGGGACAAACTCTGTACTCGGAACGCTCACTAAAATCAATGGAAGTGTTCCGACGCACCTCTCCATTAAAAAAGGAGGCTTTCAGGGGCCTAGTCTCAAGACAAGTGTAGGTTCCAGAAGTGGGACCTGCACCTACCACACATTGATGGTATATCCTACTGACATGACATTGATGTCTTTGGTGCCACAACCCCCTTCAAGCTGAGCTGTACGCTGTAATTATGAAGCTTTCACACAACCATGCCCAGGGGAAGATACGCCAGCAAAGGGAATTTGTCTTCAAATAAACAACAATTTGCCCTCCAGTATTAATTGCAAACATAACCAATTAACATTATTAGAAATTATAAAATGCAAAATCAGAACAGCTAAAGCCACCATTGTTTAGTCATGGAATAATGAGGATGCCACTTACTTTATTGTCTTTTGATTTCTTATGTGTAACTCCATGAGAACTTTTAATATTCTCTTTTTTGTCTTTTTCATTAGCTGGTTTCTTGGCAACTGGGGTGACGCCGAAAAACCTCCGAATATCCTTAATTGAAGGCAAAGAAGAAAAAAGAAACATTAATAAAAAGTAATGCACCGACTGCAGCAAATGTTCAAACGTAAGACGACAACTCAAATTAGGCTCAGTTCCCATAAAGAAGTTTGAAAAAGTACAGGTGCCACTATACTGCTCCCAAACTGGAAACTGTAGAGAACAGGGGTGTCAAACCAGGGCTGTGGAGTCGGAGTCGTCATAAAAGGGACCGACTCCCAAACTATATAATAAGTTGGTCCAGTTAGTTCGATGCAGGGCAAAGAGCAAAAGGAACTGGGTCCAGCCAGTGCTGCTGCTCCCATATCTTCAGAGTCATCTCATGAGAAGTGTAAGTGATGACATGGAGCCTGAAAAGCAATGAGATTTCAGCAAAATTTTTCACCTGCTTTCAAAGAAGCAGAAGAGTTCAACCATTCATCAAAACTGACTGTGACTGAGGCAATTCCTTTATACCCTGACATTGTTAGAGATGTTGCCCCTGTGGTCACCGCTTTCCCCCATCCCTAGTTGGTGTAGTGAGGCCGTTCTCTAGCCTGAAAAGAATGAGATCAGATGTGAGGTCATGTTTGCAGGATCTGATGGAGGCAATACTATTATTTAGAACAAATTCAGAGACCCCACGAATGTTCCTGTAGTTGTTTTCTAAAGTCATATCCAATAAATATATTTTACACTGACAAGCAAAAGGGTAACAATGTTTTGAACTTGTGACTTTCAGGCTCCATATCTCACCATCCACTACAGCTTTGTACATGAGGCTACTGTAATTTTATATACAGTCATCTTACCGATCTTATACATAAATTTGACCTGCAAGTATTTAGCATCTGCTTAGGTCTGCAGATTCTTTCCTGTAACTGCAGTGTTCCTGTTTTGCTCCTAAAAATCAAAATGTTATTTTTTATTATTTGTTATTATTTCGTAATTCCACCTTTGGTTTTCAATACTGCCTGAATCCTTCTGGGCTCTGGCTCAGATTCAAGCAGGTCTTGACTAAAATCTGATCCCAGGTCTCTTCTACACATTCCCAATGTTGGTGCAGACTGGACTTGGATACAAATACAGCTTTTTCTTCAACTCTACCCACAAGTGTTCAAAAGATCAAAACATTGTTACCCTTTTGCTTAACAGTGTCTGTTCTACCTAAGTAGCGTAATTATTGTATATTAAGGTGATAAACAGCCGGATGTTACAATTTTACTACAGTAAAGTTATCACTTAAACATGCGCCGTGTATGAGGGAGTCGAGAGTTTGGGAAATTGAGGAGTCGGACTCGGGGCTTTAGCTTGCCGACTCCACAGCCCTCTGTCAAACTCAAATACACAGTGGGCCAAAACTAAAAACTTTGACAAAGTCGTGGGCCAACCTTGGTATTTATCGAAAACATGTCTACAATTGATGAAGTTAAACTTTTCCTCAGATATAATGATGTATGTTTTCATAAGGAAACAAACTTAAAATTTTGCTTAAACATTGGACCTGGAGCAAGCGAGGCTTAATACTATAAACACACGTGAAATCAAAGAAAATACACATTCACTTCTTAAATAAAATTTAAAAGAAACGTCATGCCTCTTCTTTTCTATTTGTAGCCTTCTAAGTTAGCCACTGTCCAAGTTGTTTCTGGTCCCTTCTCTGCTCTATGCAGGGAGTAGTGCCTGAGCGTTTGGAGTACCCTGCTCCCTGCAGAGATGCTGGGACTGAGAAGGAGCTGGAACAGTTAAGCATTGAGGTTCCCGATCCTTGTTTCTCACTGTGAGCTCCTTTTATCTCATCAGTCGCCCCACTGGTCGTTTCACTGCTCTATGCAGGGGGTAGGAGCCGAGAGCAGTGTAATGACAGCCCCTAGCTTTTTTCTCTTCTTCTATGAAACCTGCCTGGCCATTACTTGTGGGCCAAATATAATTACACTGCGGGTCAGATTTGCTGTAGAGTAGACCATAAAATGGAGGGTAGTTAGGCCCTGAAAATCTGAAATCTCACCCAGTCTGTGTCTGCCCGCTGTGACAGGAACATATGTAGAAGTGCTAACCACCATTGTCTAAATTGAGGTTATTAGGGCTACATAATGGGAAATTTGTTGAAAATGAAGCTGAAAGCGGAGTGACTGCAAATCAGCAATATTAGGCTGGGTTCACACAGGGTATTGTTACTTGTACAGTACAGTACACGCCACAATACATGTTTATTGTGCAGTTGAAATTACACCCAAGAGGTCTATAGGGCGAACGCAGTCTGCTTTGGATTATGTTCACTCCATTTCCAAACCATATATGTGTTGGACAGATTTGGCACATGAAGTATATAAGAGATATAAGATAAGATATAAGAGAGACTGCCCTATAGACTCCTATGTTTCCGCCATGATATATGTGGGGATTCCAGTTTCAAATCCCCTCCTACAGGTACAACCGATGCAGGCCAAAAACAAGATGTGAATGCCGCCTTAGCCACACAGTTGCAAGGTCACGCCAACTTGTGGCAAAGCCACTGCTGATAAAGTCTTCACCTGCTGTGTGTGCTCTTACCTATACTGTAGTAGCCTACCTGGTTGCACCCCGGGGTGCCCACCTTTTTACCCCAGGCCCTACCCAATTTGTCCTGGCCCCTCCTTCCTGCACCTACCCGTCACCCAGGCCCTGCACCCACCTTGCCTGCACCCCCCCTTGGGCCCCCCACCTACCCGTCACCCGCCCGCACCCACCTTGCCTGCCCTCCCTACCCCGCCTCACCCACCTTGCCTGCACCCACCTTGCCTGCCCCTACCCGTCACCCCGGCCCTGCTCCCACCTTGCCTGCACCTACCCGTCACCCCAGCCCTGCACCCACCTTGCCTGCCCCTACCCGTCACCCCGGCCCTGCACCACCCCCTTGCCTGCACCTACCCGTCACCCAGGCCCTGCACCCACCTTGCCTGCACCCCCCTTGCCTGCACCTAAACCCCTTTGCCCCCACCCTGCACCCCCGCCTGCTACCCCACCGCCTGGCCCTCCCTCACCCCCGGCCTGCACCCCCCTTGCCTGCCCCTACCCGTCACCCCGGCCCTGCTACCACCTTGCCTGTGCCTACCCGTCACCCCGGCCCTGCCCCCACCTTGCCCTGCGCCTACCCGTCACCCCGGCCCTGCACCCGCCTTGCCTGCACCTACCCGTCACCCCGCCCTGCACCCGGGCCCTTTCTGTGCCTACCCTCACCCCGGCCCTGCTAAACCAAATTGCCTGTTGCCTACCCGTCACCCCGGCCCTGCTACCACCTTGCCTGCCCCTACCCGTCACCCCGGCCCTGCTACCACCTTGCCTGCGCCTACCCGTCACCCCGGCCCTGCACCTACCCGGCCCTGCTACCACATACATGCCAACTCTCCCGTTTTTGGCGGGGGATCCCGCTATTTGGGGTCCCCTCCCGCCCTCCCGGGGGAGTTGGCATTCCTCCCGCCGCCAGCAGGCGGCGGGGGTCCTTTAAATGGCCAGCGGCGCTGGTGCGCTACTCTGGCGCCGCCGGGCCGCTCCTACAGGCGGGTGAAGCGCCCGCCGCGGCCGCGTCACCCGCCCGGAGTCTCGCTGTGCAGGGAGGAGGTAGGAGGGATCGCTCCCGCCTCCCTCCTCCACCTGTATGTCTGGCGCCGCTGTGCGCCACACATACAGGTCAGCGGCGCAGGGGAAGTGACGCGCGGCTGCAGGGGAGTGACGCGCGGCTGCTCTCACTTCCCCTGCGCGCTGAGGAGATCGTCCGGAGCGGCCGTGCTGCAGGAGCCTGGTGAGGTAAGTGGATTTTATTATTTTATTTTTATTAGCTATATGGGGGGCTCTGCCTGGCAACAAGGGAGGCACTACCTGGCAACAATGGGGGCACTACCTGGCAACAGAGGGGGCACTACCTGGCAACAGAGGGGACATCTACTTGGCAACAGAGGGGGCACTACCTGGCAACAGAGGGGACATCTACTTGGCAACAGAGGGGGCACTACCTGGCAACGATGGGGGCACTACCTGGCAACAGAGGGGACATCTACCTGGCAACAGAGGGGGCATCTACCTGGCAACAATGGGGCCCTACCTGGCAAAGGGCATCTGGCAACAGAGGGGCACCTACCTGGCAAACAATGGGGGCACCCACCTGGCTAACAATGGGGGCACCCACCTGGCTAACAATGGGGGCCCCCACCTGGCTAACAATGGGGGCCCACACCTGGCTACAAGGGGGCATCGCTACGTGCACTGTAAGGGGCACCTACCTGCTAGAGGGGTGGTAGTACTACCTGGCTATAGGGCATCTACACTGGCTTGGCTCTACTCTTTTCCAAAGCCGTTATGCAGTTAGGTGGAGTGGGTGTGGCATTTTGAAGGGGCGTGGCATACCGACAAGATGGGCGCGCCGCCCACTAAAGTCTCCTGCTTTTTCATTTTCAAAAGTTGGCAACTATGTGCTACCACCTTGCCTGCACCTACCCGTCACCCCGGTCCTGCACCTACCCATCACCCCGGCCCTGCACCCACCTTGAATGCACCTACCCGTCACCCCGGCCCTGCACCCACCTTGAATGCACCTACCCGTCACCCCGGCCCTGCACCCACCTTGCCTGCACTAGTTATGTAATGATGCACCCTGCACTACTACGCAGGGTGACACAGCTGTGGGAGCAGTAATGGTAGACACAGCATTTATCACCCAGCTTTCCCAGAAGCAGATACCAGCTATAGGAATCATTCTAAAGTGTTGGCCCTTATCTCTGTGCTGTAAACAACCTGTCCTGCTGCATTAGACACAGCAATGACTACCAGGACACTACAGATAAGGACTGTATCATATTTACCATTATAAGCTGCACAACCCAGACAGACAAGCGATGGAAATAAAGTTTTGTGAAAAAAAAGTTGCAACTGTAGGCGCAAAAGCTAGTGTTTACATCTGGCGTCACGTGGTGGCCGCTCCTCAGCCAATCAGCGCAGCGTAAAACGTCCGCGAAATGTCAGACGGCAAAAGTGGCCCTGGTGTCAGCGGCAGTACCCAGCATCCCCCAGTGCGCGGCTCGGCCAATCAGCGCCTGCCTATGAGCGTGCAGCCTGCAAGGAACTACAAGTCCCAGCATCCAGCAGGGCAGACAGTACTAGCTGCCTCAGCATCAGGCCTAGCAGCGTGTGTCAGAGCGCACAGGATGCACTGAACACTGCGGGGACCTCTCCGCTGATCTAAGCACACTGTATGAGGTCCCTGTAGTGGATGACTTGCTGCTCATCCAGTTCTATAGACGCAGGGCAGGCTCAGTCACATAGTGCGGTGCGGGAACCGCATGACCTGTCCTGTGTAACGTTTCGGAGGGAGAAGCCCGGCCTGCACTTACCATGACCGGAGGTTGTGCTCTGCTCTCCCGCCGGCCACCAGCTTGGCGCCAACTCTCTCCGCTCAAGCTGCAGACAGCCCAGGCCCTCCCACCACCTCCGCCTCGTGTGTGTCAGACATGCGCAGGGGTAACGGGGGTCACTAAAACACTCCCTTCCCCGGAGAGCTTCCTGTGAGCAGGCAGGGGCCCGGCAGCTCTCCCGCCGCACTAGTTCTATCTGCTTCTATATTGTGTTACATTCGTCAAAACAAATCCTCCACAGCAATAACACTGCACAGTGGTAGCATCATGCCCTGTGGCCAGGGCAGGCGTCACCCCTCCTGACAGTCCCTTCTGGTGGCTGCGGCTTGTAAATTCCCACCTTCCAAGAGCCATCATTTTAGCAATGAGCTGTATGTGTTAAAGGGGCGCTCCCACCATAGACTTTGATGGTATATAGCTAGGATAGGCCCTCAATGTCCGATAGGTGCAGATCCCACCTTTGGAACCTGCATGTATGTCGGTAACGAGCCCCTAGAAGTCAGAGCGCAGACTGGAGAGCCGCTCGCGCAGTCACTCTCCATTCTGTTCTATGGGAGTTCTGAGCAGAGCTGAAGACACCGCTTACTGTACTCAGAACTCCTATAGAACAGAATGGAGAGTAATCGTATGTTCACATGGTGGTTTTGGATCCAAAAAATCGCGTCCAAAAACGCAATGTCAATTGGATCCAACACGCATATGCATGTTTGGATGTGTTTTGGCTGCCTATAGTTTTAAATAGGGTGCCTGCTGCGTCTTTCAGATCGAGAATTGACATGTCAGTTCTTTGAATGGATCCAAAAGACGCAAGTAAAAACGCATCTAATAACTTATGTTCACAGGGGCTGAACATGCCATGTGAACATACCCTAACTGTGGAAGGGCGGCCAGCTGTTCAGTCTGTGCTGTGACTTTCAAAGGCCCGTTCCTGAGATAGGTGCATGTCCCAGAGGTGGGACAATGATGGCATATCCTAGCAATCAATCACAGCGAAGAAGTGAATCCTATTAAAATATACTTCTTATTACAGACAGTCCCCTACTTACAACATTCCGACTTACATCTGTCCCCTAGTTAGAAACGGAGACTTATGGGGCATGCTGGAACTTGTAGTTCCATGTTACACAGCAAATAGTAGCTGTGGAACTACATGTTCCAGCATGCCACAGCAGCACATAAGGTGAATATGAGGTGAAATCATCTTAACGAGACAGACAGCAAAACAAATGTAAAAACCCTTCCCTGCACTATCCAAAACTAAAAAAACACCTTTTCTGCTGGAGTTACATTTAATAAATCTACCTGTTCCGACTTATATACAAATTCAACTTGAGAACAAACCTACAGTCCCTATCCCATTCATAACCTGGGGACTGCCTGTATAATAATATACCCTATGCACTAGACCCTACCTAAGTAGGGCAATCACCCCGAGAAGGGTGGTCCCACATCAGAACCTCCTACCCATCCCTAAATCCTTTTATATCCAAAACTGGCTCTGTGTTTATAAATCACACTCTAGTGATATGCCATCATTTACGATCATAATAAAAGCCCTTTAATTCCTAGTCCAAATAAACAAACATGATTCCCAGCTATCGTAATATGACTATTATAACTTTTGCTATAGACCTCAATAAAGCTAAAATCTACAGATCGTGCAGGAGTGACATTGCTTTTCTTAAATGTGACATTGTTCAGGAGTGGGTCTGAGCTAGAGAGTATATCTGCTGTATATAGCCCTAGAAGAAGCTAAGATTTCTAATTACAAGATATTAACAATGCCCCCAACATGTTTTGCTGCAGCGTCCTCAGGGGACAGGTAAAACCAGGATACTATTTAGTTTCAACAAAATTTTATTCCAGAGTATCATTAGAGTATTCAATAAAAAAATACATCAGGTAACGAAGAATGTCCCCCAACAGGGCTGAGCATTATACATTAAAAGGGTGTTCGTACAAAGCTACTTCTGCTAAGAGGCTGTCTTGCAGCTAGCTATAAACCGGCCTGAGTAATTGGGGAGAGAGTCGTGCCCACACAACTCTCCCCCTTTCAAAACTATGGGAGTTCCGAGTATAGTTCAGCAAGGGTGATTGTCTATTTTCAGAACTGCCATAGACGTGAATAGGGGTGAATGCGCAAGCGCGACCGTCTAACCAATCGCTGAGTCCGTTTGTAGCTAGCCCTGGTTATGCGGTATTTGGTTACATAGATTTGTCTGTAGACATAGGCTACAAGTGTAAGTAGAAACGGGATTTACAGGAAGCAAAAAAAATCACAGAAAAAGATGACATTATTTACTTAAAAACACAGACACAAGGCCATATTTACAGCTCCACGGCTGGACAATGAACTATATCCAGTAGTAGTGTCTGTGTAAGTAAAATAATGTCCCATTTTTCTGTGTTTCACACTCAAGCCCAGGGGCCAAATCGGGCCTTCAGTGTTTTTATATTTGGCCCGTTTGTTATATCCAGACAGTGTAACGCAGGGCCGGACTGGGAATAAAAATCAGCCCTGGCACTAAGCCCCCCCCCCCCCCCAGCCCACATACAATATCCGCTTACAAAATTTCCCTTGTTCTCGCACCTCGCCAGTTTCTAAAATATACTACACTAGAAAGGTGCTTTCACACTGAGCGTTTCAGGTTCGTTTTTTATGTGTTTTCGGTGTGTTTTTGTGCAGAGCAGTTAATGCTGTATATTTTTGCACAAAAAAACGCATACAAAAATGCACCAAAACCGCCCTGTGTGAGAGCCCCCTACACATAAGCAAGAAAGAAACCGTGGTGCAAAAAAAAACCCCTCATACAGAGTAGGAGTGCCTTTCAATCGGGCAAGCCCACACTGACACTACATAAGCACCAGGACCTAAAACCCCCCACCAATACTCACCATTTGCAGGTCCCATCACATGAATACACCTGATTCAACACAGAAGTAAAATGACCCCGACAGCAGGGACCAAAAACTTTCTCTGTGGGAGTTGTTTCTTCCCCTTTTTCTTCCCCATCTGACCCAAAACCTCCGATTATTTCCCTATGAGTCTTTCCCCTTTCCCCATTTCTTTCTCTTTTGGGTACAGCAGCAATGTTTCCCCTTTCCTGGTCACTAGCCCCCTGTAAATTTACCAAAAATACATTTTTGCTCCTTCTTTTCAACATTTTCCCTATAAATTCCAAGTCTGTACAAACTCCCCCCCAAAAGAGCCCCAAATATAATAGTCCCTTTTGGGGCCCCTACACAGTAATTGTCCCCCAAACAGTTTTTAATCCTAAAAAATTGCAATTAAAAAAGTCTTAAGGGGGCATGTAAAAGGAAACCCCCCTTTTGGGTGGGTATTCAAGCCCCCCTATATAGCAGGTAAGCATATAGACCTCCTAAAGCAGGTAGCTGGGGTTGTCCCAGGAAATTAGCCAGGTAGGGCCAGTATTTACCCAGACAGTGCCAGTAATTAGGAGGCAGGGCTAGTTCTTAGGCAGGCAGGGCCAGTAATTAGGGAGGCATGGCTAGTTCTTAGGCAGTTGACTGGCAACAAACAGACTGAAACCAATTTGCATTTAAAATCTTGCTGCTTTTCACTAGCGCATCTGAACATCTACATGAAGGTTCTTGCCCTTATATTCCAAATCATGCGCTTTTTAATTCATATGGTAGTCAGTACAGTTAGCTGTAGTAGTTTTCGTGTACAATCAAAAATTTATTCAACATATCACATGTCTGTTGCAACCCTTCCAGCAGGACTGATGGTGCAGAAAACCTCTCATGATTGCACATGCTGAAGAAGGAAAGTGATTTCGAAACGTTGCAGCTGAATGCAACATGGAGTGTTTTCCTCACATCAGTCAGCCCTCGAAGAATTGCATACACTGACAAAGTGAAATGTTGAAAATTCTGGGATTGATCACAGAAACTACTACATCTAAGTACCTGACTGCTTATTGTATGTAAGCGATGATGGATAATATGCATTGATAGTCTCCTTCATTGATGTTCCGTACGTAGTACAAGCAGCAAGATTTTATTAAGTCCTGAAATTGGTTTCAGTCTTTTGTTGCCAGTCTTCAATTGTATTACATAGGAGAAGAGAAAAACTCCCGGTGCATGAACTGAATTAAAGGTGTGATCCTAATTACTTAAAAAAAGATATAAATATGTAAACAGCACCTTAAATGTATTGAAGCTATTATTAGGCAGGTAAGGGCTTAGTCTGAGCAGGTAGGGGCCAGGAATTAGCAGGCAGGGCCTAGTTTTAAGACAGTGGGCAGTAAGTTGGAGGCAGGGCCAGTTCTTAGCAGGCAGGGCCAGTAATTAGGCACGCATGGCTAGTTCTTAGGCAGGTAGGGCTAGTTCTTAGGAGGTAGGGCTAGTTACTTAGTAGGTCAGGGCTAGTTCTTAGTAGGTAGGGCTATCTCTAGGAGGTAGGGCTAGTTCTTAGGCAGGCAGGGCTAGTTTTTAGGCAGGTAAGGCTAGTTCTTAGGCAGGTAGGGCTAGTTCTTAGGTAGGTAGGGCTATCTTAGGCAGATAGGGCTAGTTCTTAGGCAGACAGAGCTAGTTCTTAGGCAGGCAGGCTAGTTCTTAGGCAGGTAGTTGTGCTAATATCTTAAGCAGGTAGGGCTAGTTCTTAGGCAGGCAGGGCTAGTTCTTAGGTAGGGCGAGTTCTTAGGTACGTAGGGCTATCTTAGGCAGGTAGGGCTAGTTCTTAGGCAGGCAGGGCTAGTTCTTAGGCAGGCAAGGCTAGTTCTTAGGCAGGTAGGGCTAGTTCTTAGGCAGGTAGGGCTAGTTCTTAGGCAGGTAGGGCTAGTTCTTAGGCAGGAAGGGCTAGTTCTTAGGCAGGCAGGGCTATCTTAGGCAGGCAGGGCTATATCTTAGGCAGGCAGGCTAGTTCTTAGCAGGCAGGGCTGTTCTTAGGCAGGCAGGGCTAGTTCTTAGGCAGGCAGAGCCAGTTCTTATGCAGGCAGGGCCAGTTCTTAGGCAGGCAGGGCTAGTTCTATGGCAGGCAGGGCTAGTTCTTAGGCAGGCAGGGCTAGTTCTTAGACAGGCAGGGCAATCTCAGGCAGGCAGGCTAGTTCTTAGGCAGACAGGGCTAGTTCTATGGCAGTCAGGGCTAGTTCTTAGGCAGACAGGGCTAGTTCTTAGACAGGCAGGGCAATCTCAGGCAGGCAGGGCTAGTTCTTAGGCAGGCAGGCAGGGCTAGTTCTTAGACAGGCAGGCAGTTCTTAGCAGGCAGGGCTAGTTCTTAGGCAGGCAGGGCCAGTTCTTATGCAGGCAGGGCCGGTTCTTAGGCAGGCAGGGCTAGTTCTTAGGCAGGCAGGGCTATCTTAGGCAGGCAGGGCTAGTTCTTAGGCAGGCAGGGCTATCTTAGGCAGGCAGGGCTAGTTCTTAGGCAGGCAGGGCTATCTTAGGCAGGCAGGGCTAGTAAGTAGTTAAAAAAAATAATAATAATACTTACCTGGTTCCCCTCCGCTTCTCCTGCTCCGGGGTGACCGCTCTCATCCGAGTGCGGGCCGTTCAGAAGGCGCGCGATGACGTCATCACATCGCGCACCTGCTGCTCGGCCTCTTGGGAGCTGAACAGCCGGGATCAGAAGGTCCCGGCTGTTCTGCCGCATCCGCTGCTTGCACCGCGCGGTGCAGGCAGCGGCCATGATGGCTGCATGCCTGGGTGTGTGACCTGGCCACGCAGCCGTGTAGTGAGAGGGGCCTGTCGGCCCCCTGGCAAGGGGGTCAAGTTGCCTATGCGACCATTGCGGCCCCTGTACGTGCGCCATGCGCCGGCACTCGGGGCCCGCCGGGGGGAAACACCAGCCCCCTTGGAGGATTCTCCGACCCGGCGCCGTGGCCCGGACCCCAGCGGCCCACCGGGCAAATGTCCGGTTTTCCCTATGGGCAGTCTGGGCCTGGTGGACAGAGGAGAAGAGGAAGTAGCAAGGAGCTGTCATTTCACTGCTCTCAGCTCCAAGCCCCTGCATAGAGCAGTGAGGGGACAAGTGGGACATCTGATTAGATAAGAGGAGCTCCCAGTAAGAAACAAGGATTAGGAACCTAAATGCTAAACCCTTCCAGCTCCTCAGCCCCAGCATCCCTACAGGCAGCGGGGTACTCCAAATCCAGACACCAACGCGCAGCAGAGAAGAACCACTGTGAAGACCACAGGAGACAGTGAGTTAACTGACTGTGGTCAGTACAGATAAAGTGGGAACCGGACTGTTAGCAGTATGTAACACAATGGGGGAGAAAAGCACTGGAGGGAAAAGACAGGGTTCTGTCATGCCGCAGCAACACAAAGGAGGATGAGCAGCAGGACACCTTTCATCTCACATAAAGCACATACAGCTGCACAATGTCTGTTACCCCTCAGTTTGGCTCATGGATGTATGTGATAAAAAGGAATAACTTCATCAACTGTAGACTTTTTTCAACAAATATCAGGATTGGCCGCGACTTAGTCCAAGTTTTTAATTTTGGCCCACTGTATATTTGAGTTTGACACCACTGACCTAGAGTATGGACATCACCAACTATATGATGAAGTTAACTGAAAATGTTTTCGCTTTAGAAGTTGGTATACTGGCATAATGGATGCACTACTAAGAAGAGGCATACGTGGCAGTTGATGTAAATCCTCTGAGTTGCTTTGAATATGGCAATGGGCTAAAACAAAGCGTCCTCCTTTAACCTCCATCTAGACTTAGCAGAAGACACCCAGGTTCTCTACCCTCAGAATAGTCTCTGATAGCCACAGCTGACATATCCAAATGTGGTTCAAAGGAGAAGGTGTTTAGCGTAGTCAGTTAAGTCAGGACCAGCAGTCAATACAATGATCAAGCTGTGGTCAGGGCAGGAAGCGTGTTTTCACAATGTAGGATGGACAAGAGGTTAGGAAAGGCTGCAGATGAGGTCAGGAATGGATTACGTGATCCAGTAGAACACCTTAGCACAGAAACCTGGAGAAAAGAGATCATTGGAGAGAACAAAAGTTTATTGTGCACAGGATTTTTAAGACACTGAGCCAGCGCGTGTGTGCCCCCTACAGGCAGGGAGGCCCTAGCAGGTGGAGGAATATATAGCAGTTCATGAAGGAACCGCAAGAATGCAGCGGTGATGGGGAGTAAAGGAGCAGTGGTGGCAGGGAAGTAAAAACTCAACCTGCCCAGTCCTTCTCCCATCAGACCTTACTCCATATACATTAGATTGTTGATGGATTAAGCTGCTAGGATCCATTGCTTTAAAGGGGTGTTCTCAACATGCTGTTTCACAGAGCCTGCTCCTCACAGCCAGCTTCAGGCTCCCACTTCCTGCTCAGTCTGTGAGTGTGTCATGGCAGGGAGTTGTATCCATAGGGTCAGCTGTGAGAGTTAGCAGTAAGCACATCAGAAAGGGGAGCCTTCAACCCTTTAGGAGGACTTGGTCTTAAGTGCGGGAAACTCCCAGGTCGCTCATAATTTTTCATCGGTCTCACTATGCCACCTGTTTGTGAAATTTTGGACTGTCAGGTAAATCCCTTTCTGAATACAGCCGCTGTGGTGATTAGTTGAAGGAGAAATGTGATACTGCATGGCAGCCATTAAGATGAATAACCATTTATGTAATGGACAGCTCCAGAGCTGGAACCTCTCTTAGTGTAGCTTCTGGGCAGAATATCCTTCTCTATGATGTCTAGATTTTTTGACGAGACAATCTTTTAAAATGGAATTTAGGACTATTTTGTGCATCTACTAGATTAATGGGGTGTTCCGTTTGTACAAAATGCTCACAGCCAGTCAGGGAGTTTATAAAATGGATAAAAACCTTCACTTTTTAAACCCGCTCCATTCTAGTGCCGGTGCTCCCAGACACAATGTCACGTTCATGTGACCCTGCAGCTATATACAGGCCACAGCAGTCTACTCCTGGATATACAGCACCTGACCGCTGAGGCCTGTGACTGGCTGCCGCGTCACGTGAGTCCTCAGCCAGTGCAATGGGACCAGTACTGAAATGGAGCGGGTTTAAAAGGGGAGTCTTTTTTCTGTGTTAAAACCTCCCCGACTGGCTGACAAGATTTTGGTAAAAATTCAAAACCCTTTTAATAGGTCGGTCTCAGATGCACACAGCTATATGGCCCATTACAGAAGCTTGAATACACATCCCATAACTGTAATCAGACTTGCTTTTGTGTGTCACATAAGCTGGGCACGTTTTCATCCAGTGAAAATAATAAAGATTCCTAGTGAATATCGCCAAGCAGTTTTAGAAGTCATGACACACTGATAGAAAAAGTATAAAATATTGTAATAATGAAAAATATATTCATAATGCTTCAATATACAAAAAATTTCCAAAAGTAGAATACCCTTTTAAAACACTGGGCCTTATGTATGAAAACTATCTAGCAGTAAGACTGTCTTTGCTGCCCATAGCAACCAATCAGAGCTCAGCTTTCATTCCATATAGTGCTCTAGCTAAATAAAAGCTGAGCTCTGATTGGTTGCTATGGGCAACAAAGACAGACTTAGGGTATGTTCACACGGGGTAATTTCGGCGCACAATTCGCTGCACATTTGCACTCTAATATGGGCGAAATGCACGCCGAAATTACGGTAATTCATAGTTCTTAGAACTATGGATTACGCCTCCTTTTCCCGCTCGTACAATACGATCGTATTGTACGCACGGGGAGATAAGTGACATGTCAATTACTTGCAGCGAATACACGTCGCGAGTAATGAATGTCAATGGGGCCGGCGGGGTGCCGCGGGAGTACTCACGTATAAGTGCCAGCTCCCGAAAGACACAATGTACTGCGCCGCAGTACATTGTGCGAACATAGCTTTTCTGCTAGACCGTTTTCATACATAAGGCCCACTGTCTTTCCAGCTGTTATGGTTCAGCCCTAGAGGTTTTAACCGTAAAAAAAAAAAAAGTTTTTTCTTTCCCTTTTCTACTTTGTTATGTGCTTTTATTTGCCTACATTTTCATGACCGAAATATGACAACGGAAAGGAAACGCTGTATTTGTGCTGACATGCCTCACAAACATCATAAAAACATCTGGCGATGAAAGTAACCACATCCTGTGAACAGCACTTTCACTTGACAATAAGAAGTCAATTGTCATCTTTTCAGTTGTCACAAAAAGTAGTAGTGCTCACAATGGTAAAATATTCGTATATAACAGTGCACATGTGATAGAAGCCATAGTGTCAAAACAATGCAGTCATAGTGCCCAAATAATGTAGTCATAGTATTCTGCTTTTCTACAGACTGCTACTGTCAGACACCTACAATAACACAAAAGCAGGTTTGATCTTGGCCATGGACCCCACAGTAGTGGTGCACAGTGCTCTTATGGTAGTTATGTCACTCCTAAAACGGAAAGATTAGCCAAATCAGTTGGGTTAAAAGTACCAGTTTGATCAGTTATCTAAATTCTAATATGAACAATTCTGAAATCTGAACTGCCACTAGTATTACTTTTGATCCGTCACTAATACTGTATGTTTCCTACACTCTTAAAAACATGTCTTTACCAAGTAAAGTAGACACTGCCTTAAAGGTTTTTTTTCATCATGCTGTTTCACAGGGTCACAGGCAGCTTCAGATTCACACTGCTTGATTAGGTTGTTGGTGGTTTTATAGCAGTGATTAGCATATTAAGCTCCTCTCTAACTAGCTAAGCATTTTGAAGACAAAAGTGCAGGACATTCAGGGCCACATGTATGAAAACTGTTTAGGTCTAAAACTCACTTTTTCGCCCATAGTGACCTATGGGCAAAAAAGTGAGTTTTAGACCTTAAAGGGGCTGTCTCACTACATTGATTCATCTTACTTCAGTCCTGTTTTCTTGGTTTCATTTTGAATTCAGGGGCGTGTTTACTGGCTTCCACTAGGCTGCAGTAGAAGCCAGGTCTGTAGCTATAGCAACCAGTGTTGACAGCCTATCAGGATAGATCAAACAGGTCTGTAGCTATAGCGACCTAAGGAGCTGATGCAGCTCATACAAGAGTGGATATCTTGGAATAGGTAGGACACTGTTAATGGACATATATTGCAAAGTGACTTGTTTTTGTAAGATCTTTAATATATAAAACAATCCTTGTAGTGAGACAACCCCTTTAAAGGGAACCTGTCACATAGGTTGTTCCCCCCTTACTGAGGGCAGCACAAGCTAGTGTCAGACCTGCTGTTCCCAGCACTGTGCCCCTTATTCTGTAAGATGCAGCAGTTTTAGAGCATTTACCCCTCAAAGCCCCGCCCACCAAAGGCTAGCCCCGCCCACTGACAGTTATTCACATGTTTCAACCTATTCAAAGTAATAGGTTTGTCAGTTGATGTGGGCGGGGCTAGCCTCCGATTGGCCGGGTTTGAAAAAAACTGACTCTCTGAAGGACTCTTCGAATGACTCTTCTGGCTGAAAACTGCAGATTTAAGCATTAAATACACGAAAACTACAGCATCTTACAGAATAAGGGACACAGCGCTGGAAACAGCAGGCCTGACACTACCTTGTTCTGTCCTCAGCCAGGGGGGCAAAAACTAGGTGACAGGTTCTCTTTAACAGTTTTCATACATGTGGCCCTTAATCTATACTAAACAAAAGCTACAGACCTCCAAAGCGTGAATACAATTGCTTTTGAAAGCTAATTCATTTAATCTTGTTAGAGATAAAGACTGTTCCATCAGACTATGGTAACATCATTCCCTGCTCTCTGTCTAATCAGGAAGGGAGATATGGAGGGTAACCTAGAGATACTTGTGTGCACTCAGAGCAAATAAAATCTCTCTTATCTCCAGACGAGGGAAATATTAAAAAAGCAATGTATTTGGAAAAATCTTTATTTACCGTTCCCTACATGTTGAAAGTTAAATATATATTATAGGAGTGACTCGACTAACAAAAAAAAGTCACCATTTCGTCCAAAATGCTTATACCAATCATAGTGTATATATCATAAAACATCATTGTGTACACTGTGGTCCAAATTATTATGAAAATGATATTTTTCTCTGATTGAGCTAATTGGTTGATGTAAGTAACAGTCAGAATAATGGTGAATTCATCAATCGTTAGAGTATAAATTAAGTTTTATTGGACAAATCTCATTTTTTTCCCCAAAATTAAGAAACTCAAAATCCACTGTTCCAACATACAACACAGCTACAAAACATTTTGTAGGTTGTAAAGAACTGAGAAAATGATCATTTGTGGAATTTGTAGCACCATGACGTCATAATTACTGAAATCAAAAGTTATTTCAATCAAAAACATTGTAACAGGCCAAGTTACATGATAACATAGGAGCCCTTCTTTGATATCACCTTCACAATTCTTGCATCCAATGAACTTGTGAGGTTTTAGAGAGTTTCTGTTTGAATTTCTTTGTTGGATGTCAGAATAACTTTCCAGAACTGCTGTTTTGGTGTGAACGGCCTCCCACCCTCATAGATCTTTTGCTTGAGGATACTCCAAAGGTTCTCAATCGGGTTGAGGTCTAACACCATGAGTTCTCTCTTTTTATGCCCATAGTAGCCAATAACTCAGAGGTATTCCTAGCAGCATGAGATAGGCATTATCCTGCATGAAGAAGATTTTGCTATGGAAGGTACCGTTCTTCTTTTGTACCATGGAAGAAAGTGGTCAGTCAGAAACGCTATATACTTTGCAGAGGTAATTTCACATCTTTAGGGACCCTAAAAGAGCTGACCAGCTCTCTCTCCATCACTGAGGCCTAAAATACAAGTCTGCCACCTCCTTGCTGGGACATGGTGCCCATCCACCAAAAATCCAGTACTTCATCCAACTGGACCATCCACGGTTGCATGGCACTCTTCAGTAAACAAGACGATTTCAAAATTAATCTGTATGTGTAAGCCCATTGCAACCATTACTGCTTGTGAGCACTGGTTTGTGGTGGCTGAATAGTAGGTTTAAAACTGCACCAAAACTGCGCTGTGTGAAAGCACACTAAACGTAAGTCAGACTCGAAGGTCCATACTACATGGGCCTAATTAAAGAAGCATCCATAGTGACGATAACAACCAATAGATTGTCACTTTAAAGGACAGATGGAATGCATAAAATAAAATTATTTAAAATTTAGATACCTCATTCTAAAGTATCTATATGATTATCAAATTCTATAGACATAAATGTCCACAGTTGACTAAGGGCTTGTTCACACGGCGTTTTTATGATCCTTTTTTACGATACGTTTTTACGGATCCGCAAAACGGTATCTAAGCAATTGAGTCGTGTAAGAGAGAGAGAGAGAGAAGAGTGTTTTTTTTCGTGACTACATCTGTGCTTTAATTTTAGTAAGAAATTTTGGTCCATACAATCCTTGTTTATTTGTGAAAAATATAGTGAAAATTTTGAAAAATTTGCCATTTCAAAGTTCCAAATTTTCTGCATGTAATACAGATAGTTATTACACACAAAATAGTTTTTGACTAGCATCTACTATATGCCTACTACTGGCATACATTTTTAAATGTCTTTTTATTTTTTACGACATTAGGGAGCTTAGAAATTTAGAAGTAATTTCTCATTGTTACGGGTATCCCCACGGCCCCCGTGTCTGGCCACGTGTACACACGCACTCCTGCTGCGGCTCCTGATGCCGGCGATGTCGCGGCTCCGTCCCCGCAGCCCGCAGCTCACGGCTCTAGCCGCACTCTACCTCACCGACGGCTCTCCTTTTCCGGGGTCGGCGCGCGCGCATCCTGTGGCTGGCCGGGCGTCTGTGTTTCGCCCCCTACGGGCATACGCGCGTGGTACTTGCGGAGCCACATTTAAAGTGCAAGCTTCACGCGATAATTCGAGGTTCCATTGGGCAACTGACCCTATTTCTAACAGTCCTGCCCACCTTCCCAGTAACACCACACACACAGGATCGATAGTGCCCTGTGCCTTGAGAGGAAGCGCTCATAGTATCTTGTTTATTCTGTGCACCGTTACCCTTTCTGCCTCCATCCCGTACGACCCCCCCCAAAAACGAACCATTGCCGCCTGCATGTGACCTTTCGGCCCTGTCCCCGACTAACGACCTGCCCCTTACGATTTTGGTACCTTGCACACCAGACAGTACAATCCGCACCGCAGCAAGTCCATCCCGGATTTGCGCGGGCTGCTGGGTGAAAACTGGACCTACTTAAATTCTGATCCCTGCCGTAGCTACTATCATCGCTTGCGGTGGTCCAGATGATCCACTACCACTGAGCGTTACACTCATATGTTTAAGAAATTTTGCAACATAGAATTTTTTAGGGACCCGTCCAGTTCTGATGTGGTTTTGAGGGACCTGTTTATTAGATACCCCCATAAATGACTCCATCTAAGAAACTGCATCTCTTAAATAATTCAAAACACACACACACACACAGAAACAGTATTAACCCATTAGTTGTTTACAGAAATTAAAGCAAAGTGGAGGTGAGATTTCAAAATTTCACTTTTTATGCAGTTTTTCAATTATTATAGGCCTAATTGATGCTTCCTGTTCTGTTGTGATCAACTTTCAGCGGTCTCCTCATTAGCAGCAAAGACAGGGTTATACTGAGAGGTAATACCAATATGTATAGATCTACACACAAGAATCCATCCATCACATCAGGAGATAGTCAGCACACACACAATCTCGCACTCCGGCCATAGAGCCTTCTTTCCAGGTCACAGAATATGTCATCTCTATGAGAATATGAAACTTTTGTTTCTTGGATGAATGTTTCTATTTTCAATGTATTGCGTATTGATAAATATTATTGCATTATATTCTTTAACAAATCCAATAAACCTTTGATTAATCAAAGGAGTGCAAGTTCCATGTGCTCAGATTATTTGGGACACTGCTACCCCCTTTATATTGACACAGGTTTTAAACCCCTTAGAATAACCCTGTATGTAGCATGTAGTGCACATTACATGACATTTTTTGAATCAAAAATTTAATTGCATTATTATTTTTACCTAGAGCACAATTTTTATGGGCAACACAGGTTTGTTCTACATAACTAAAGAATTATTTATCCATAAACTATAACCAGTGGATTTTCACGGGTAATCAAACGCAGTTTAGAACTTAGGCCAATTGGGCTCTCATACACACCAACTGAGTTGCGCTTTACGGGTTTTGTTGAATCAGTGTCAAACTAAACAGGAACAGATTCATGCAATACTACAAACACATAAAATAGGCACTTTGGCAAGGAAAGAAACCCCTCAAAATTTATCCCATTATGACACAGGGAGCTGCAACCAGAAGTCCATTTCTTCTATTAATAATCCCAACAAAAACTAGAAACAGCTCGTCACATACTATATGTAACCAGCGCACTCCAATCATTTATGTTGCAATACAAAGCACCTGAATCGTCGGGCTGTACGCTGGAGGCGTATCGCATTACAACACCGTATTCAGCTATGCACATGTGTGACTTTAGTAACGGCCAATACCAGGCGCATTACTGCTGGAACAAAACGACAGTGTAGAGTCATTTAAAAGAGATTTGTCTGAGCACATGAAAGTGTACGCTTTGTAGCTAGAAATAAGCGCTAAATCTATGACCACGGAGTAGAACCAGGTTCAAGATTCAGGCTCATTCTAACACTACTATAGTACAATGTCGCCCTTTGTTTGGCTTTTTATTGTATGTGAATTTCAAAAGTATTATTTTTGTTTAATGCAGGAAAATCAATTGAATAGATAAGTGAATTAGATGTAATTTACTCATGTGGTCATTTGTTCATTGCAAGCAATGGGCACCGAAAAGATTTTTACCACACTTTATTCAATGGTAGAAATATCACACAAATAAAGGTGAACAAAAATCACCTAAATACCATTGCAATCATAATATTAGACATATTAGAAAAATACTCATTTTCATTGGCTCTTCATGAATGACCAGACTATACAAAACAAAGATACTTGGATATTTTTAAGCTTTCCACAATCAAGCCTGCATTAGATTAATGAATGACCTCACAGGGCACATTATCCATGCTCCAGAGCATATTAAATACAACAGTCCCACCCCTAGAGTAAAGCCATTAACCAGACCACTGGTCTTACGTACTAAAGCAATGTATTTTTTCATACTGTCATCTACAATCATGAGCGGTCATTTGTCATAGTCTAATTGCTAAAAAGCTGAAATAAAATTAGGCAAAGACTAACCAAAACTCCTTAAATAATGAATGATTTATTGCCCTCATCTTTACTGATATTAATGCATTTGTATTTGTTAGGATAATCTATTATAGATAGTAAAAACCTTTATGTACATAGAACCAACATATTTCACAGCACTCTAGTTATGGAAAGCAGGAGATGTGCTAAATGACTAGAAATGAAAATATATGTCAATTAACAAACACTGACAGAATAAGAAAGTCCCCTGTCTCGCAGAGCTTACAATCTAATAAAGTCAGGGTAGAGACAATATAGGTTTAAGGTGTTTTTTTTTTATTCTGTGGACCAGACCCTAACACTGGATATGAGGAATATTAATGAGGCTGCACAGACTCCTCACACAGACATTGTCTGTGCCAACATATTATAGTAATACAATGAGGGTATCAGAATTGGGTGAAAGGATCTTTGTGATCAAGTCAGGCTGTGTTTAGACCATGAGCTGTGGTGATAGTTGTTATAAACCCATGTGACCCATATATTGAATAAATGAGAATGAGAATTTCTGCAAGGGACACGCAGACAATGTAATAAAGGGATGACCACTGTAGGGTATTGAAGAGAAGAGGGATGAACTGTCATAAGACATTCTATCCAAAAAAGAAAACTTTTTGTCCAGCATCCACAAAAGGAAGATTAAAAAAAAAGAAAAATCACATTTTACTAGATACCATTAAAAAGAGAACTATGCAATCATAGTCTTGCGTCCTACTGACGCGTTTCAAGCCTCTCAGGCTCTTAATGATAGTGAGGAGTAGTGTATCACACACCAACTAAAAACAAGCATGTCCGTATTGGTTCTGGGGGAAAGTTCAAACCAGAGGATTAACCATTCTCTTCCCATTTGACATTTAACATTTAAAACCCCTAGGGTGAAACAGCAACATATAAACTTGTAGATTTTCTGGATAATGTATCATCTTCTGCATAAGAGTATGATTTCTACTATATTGACTCGACCATATGATAGAAAAATAGAAAATGTGCAAAAAAAACAAAAACAATGTGCAAGTATACTACCTATGGGGAACATGAATCCAAGATGTAGTAAGGGCGTATCAGGGTGTGTAACCCTTGGATGATGTGTGGGTTCTATGTAATCAGTGCTTGAAGAGCCACACATCAAAAGGCAATGCATTAAAAAAAAGACATATAAGACATTATATGCCTTATATATAGGCCTCTATCGAAAGTCCATAAATGTTTTAAAGGTGACCTGTAGCTTTTGCTGATATATGTGTTTTAGTAAATCCTTGTGTTTGCTGTGAATTAACAATTCAGGAGCATCTTCTTTTATGAACTCTATTTGTGCTGTTCCTCTGTTGTTTCACAAGCGTAGAAATTTATTACAGAATCAGTCACCTGGTGTTACCAACAATTGGGTGTCATTTCTCTGCAATACCCCTTTGAAAAACTGGTAACACCCAGTTGACTGATTCAGTAATACATTTCTAGAAGGAATAACAGAGGAAAGGCACGACACAGAAGTTATAAGAAAAGATGCTCCAGATTTGGTATTTCACAAGTGTGTACTAAAACAGACATGTCAGAAATGGCACCTGTTCTCTTTAAACTCCTACCCCCCCCCCCCCCCCTCTTATATACAGACAAAAATACAGATTTTCCCTCAAGGGAAACGTGGTAATATGGGAACTTGATTAGAATTACGGTGGAGCAGGCAATTGATAAATATGGCAAGGACAGGCAGGCACACCATCATTAAATCATTATCCCAGATATATGAGGGACTTCGATTGACCTTTTGAAGATCCATCTGTCGGGTGTACATGGTTTAAAAAATGGGAAAAAGACGTGGTCCCATATGACTGATATACCCAGGGGGTTTTAGAAGGTGGTGGAACCAGGTTAGAAAGGCATGGTGATTGAGGCATGTAATTATACTTATTTTAGGACTGGCCACATATAGGGCCACATATACGTTTTCAACATCCTGCCTCCCCCACTTTCCCGATCGGATAATTGTCTGTCCAAAGTGCACAAAACCCCTTAGCGGATAGAAGCATATGGCATCTTGGTCATTAGCAGCCATATACAGTGATTCTGTTGGCACAAGCTCAGAACAGCTAAGAGTAAAATGGTCTATAAATTCTCCCCAGTAACACCCCACAACATATTTATTTCCATAATCTCGCCTAAAGTACAGGGGACATAAGAAAAAATCGTCTAGTAAAAAAAACAAACTGTGTGCATATATTCCTAATGGCGGCTAAGAGGTGTCTGGCTTAAGGGAATGGCTGTGCAGCAACAACTCCAACAATGAAGATGGTGGTACAGATGGTAAGGGAACATATGGAGATGGAAAAACTCTCAATAATTGTATAATATAAGGAAAGCACAGACAGGGACATTTTTTGAAGTGTGGGATCAATTTATTACGATATTCAACACGTATATTGGAAATCCCACTACTTTTATGCAGACATTCACTGGAACCCCACGTTGTACCTGAAGCACCATATGGCGGTGGTCCCTGTAGGCCTTTCAGATCAATTAGATAGCAGCATGATAGAATGTGGAACAGTGAGGGGATTAGTGCTTTTCTCCTCCTAGGAAACTTACCTACTAGAATGTTTGCCACCACCTTATTTTTTTGCATTCTTAATTTTACTTTTGCTCCCGATATGTTATGTTTTATGTTTTTGACTATGTCTTGTTTATAGAAGTCATTAATACCTGTAAATGAGTCAGGGTACAAAACTATAGCCGTTTGAACTACATGTCAAATATAGGATGCTTAGCACAACTAGTTTCTATTGTATTGCTGTATGGTACACATCTTGAAATAATAATTGTAGTTTTGAAAAAATTTATAAAATAAATGAAAAATTTCTTCAGATAATAAAAAAAAAAAACTCTCCTTAATCCCTCAACGAAGCACAGATTTGACCTCACCAACAAAGCCCCATTCTTTTTTAATCTGACAAGTGCACTTTATGTGGGAAACAACTTTTGATACTTTTATCCTACACACACACAAAAGTGATTTAGGGATTGTTTTCTCATGACACATTGTGCTGTCAGTTAGTAAGATATTTTGGTCCATGCAATCCTTGTGAACTTGTGAAAAAAAAAAATTTAGGGAAATTTTAAAAATTTGCCTTTTTTTAAAGTTACAAAAAAAAACTGCATCTCCATATGTTACTGTAGTTGGCAAATTTTTTAATGTTTTTTATTTTTTTAAAATTTTGGGGGGCTTAAAAATGTACATTTTCAAAAAAATTGTGCTTAATAGATTTTTTTGGGGACCAGTCCAGTTTTGAAGTCCTTCGGGGGGATGCATGTTAGATACCCCATAAAACTCCATTTAAGAAACGAAAAACCCCCTTAAAGTATTCAAAACAGCATTTGGGGAAATTTTGTTAATCATTAGGTGTTTCCCCAGAAATTAAAGCAAAGTGGAAGTAAAAATTTTTAAAATTTTTCACTTTTTTTGCAGTTTTTTAATTTTTTACCTTTATTACTGTAACCGGTAGATGTGAAGGAAATGAACTAAACCAATTTCCCCCAATTTTGCCCCTTTTTAGAAATCTTGTTATGGGGTTCGTATTTCTCAAAAGATAAGCTGAGTGGGGCACATAGGATTCCCAGCTATTTTATTACATTTTTTCCATTCCCGGGTTTTCGGGACCCTAAAGGGCTTAAAGCCTAATGTCCTAATATAGTCCATTTTCGGGGAACAACCCGCTGGGCAAGGCCCTTCCCAAAGTTGGGGGGGGCAAAGGGGGCTGTCAAAGATCCCCTTCTAAAGGCACAACTACACCCGAAAAATTTTCCTGGATGTCTTTGTGAACTAGCTTAGGGTTTGTAGAGTGCTGCTGATATGTGGTTGTGTTAGTACTGTTTACTGCCATCCAGCCGCACCCACTGTTTTTGAATGTTTGATCAGGTTTTTTTATTAATAATATGTTCTCCTTACATTTTGGGAAATCTTTCCTTAGATTCTAGTTGTGGGTTCCCCTGTTTTTCCTCAAATTTTACTGCCAAACGTCAGTGGGTGTTACCAACGGGGGGTTTCCTTTTTACAGTATATTGTAAACCCTTGTCCAATCATGCTGACAGTGTGGCAGGGACACACCCATTTGAAAAAAAAAGTATATCAAAAGACAGATTCATTTAGCATTTCTAGGAGGAGAAACAGAGGAACAGCACAGTCCAGGGTTATAAGAGAAGGTGCTCCAGGATTGTTACTTCACAGGGAACACAAGGATTTACCAATCAGGAGATGTCACAGGTCCTCTTTCATGGGGACAAAGCATTATGTGCAGCTTGCAGGAGTCACAATGGAGTTTCACTTTATCAGTTTACAAGTTAACACCAAATGGAAATCAGCACACAGATTTATCTGGCAGGGAAATCAGACAAAGGTAGAAGGAAATGCATTTGGTATTATCAAATAATTAGTACAAAGAAAACAAAATGTTAATCAGTATCTTGGTAATTGTATAGTACAGTGTGACAATAGAAATCTATAAACTGTGTGTGCTTTTTCTCTGTCGTCCGTCTCATATTCTGAGTACACATCAACTCTGAACTGAGTAAAGAGATATTCCCCCACCAGGAGAGTATTTTACTATTAGAACTTGTGTGCAGATATTTTGCTACAATAATTCCATCCTCGTTCCTAAATAACTTATCATTCAGGCTTCACTAAAAATTTGAATATAGCTTGCGGTTTTTTTAATAAATAAAGGTGCCCATACACTTTTAGTTGTTGTCGGCCAACAGCTATTTCTCCTTGCCCCTCCCTACATATGCACGCTCAGCTCAGTCAAGCATGCATGTGTTGTCAATGGGGAAAGGAGAAAAACCCTCAACCAAACTCCTCTGGTGGCAGCTGCTGCTGCTATTAGAAAGTAACGAGAAGGATTCCTCCCCACTCATTTTCTCTCCTCTGCCGTTGACAATATATTCTTCACTGAGCGCAGCATGCATATGTATGGAGGGACAAGAAGGAAAAGATGTTGGCCGATAGCAACAGAAGGTGTATGACCAACTTTAGTGATTAAAAAAAATCTATCATGTATTCTAATTTTTGGAGCAATCTGAATGATAAGCTGCCTTTCCCACTGCTCTCTTCCAGTCTTCTGCTGACTTTCCCTGTCATCACCTTTCATTTCTGAACGTGATGCCAGAAAAAGACGCCTGACCACTGCAGTGATAATGTTCTGACTGTTGGTACTTGGAAGCCAATAGAGGTTAAAGGGGTTGTATCATTACATTAAATGGTCTTCAGAATAAGGGGATAGTGAAAACAAGCGACTTTGCAATTGGATGTCACTAATCCGCAGTGCCGGTCGGATTTCACCTCCTTTCATTTTATTGGCTGACGGCTCTACTAATTTACATTCTGTCTGGCCCCCGGTCGTATTCACGGGAGCGCGCATTCCTGCCTCTCTAACCCAGAATAAGGGACCGGCAACATTTCACTCTGCACAGCCAGCAGCTCCTCAGTGACACTGCAGCTGCTTCTACAATCAGAAAACAGCAGAATTGTGCCCGGTGCCTAATGCTCCTGCATGTAAACATAGAAGAGACACAGATCTGTGCTGCTCTGGATGAGTTCATAGAAGACTGGATTCAACTGTCACAAACCTCCAGCTGTGAGAGGAGAAGAGATCAGCACTATGAGTTCATAGAAGACTGTCTAGACTGAATGCAGGGCTGTGGTATGTAAACAAACAGCTCTTACAAAATAAGACTGCATAGGGAGAGGAACGACACAGTGACATATGGACTCAGACAGTGAGGAAGGGGAAAAGAGCAGGGATGTGCTATCCCCTCCCACTGATCTCAAACACACTCTGGAGCGAGCATGAACAGCAGGGGGGGGGGATGATGATGTCATCCCTCTTCAGTTAAGAAACACCCAGCTGGGAGGGGAAGAAACGCCCCTGGATTTGAGGAACTGAGAAAATGAAGCTACAAGAAAACAGATGAACTGATGAAGCGATACATCCCCTTTAAGGCAATACTACAGTCAGGAGGTATCCATACACATTAGACAGTCATCCAAATCTTCTGAAATTGTATTTATTTTATTCATTTATATAGCATTGTACTGAGTTTGTCATTATTCACTTTGGTCCCTTACCCCATTGGGATTCACAATCTATCTTTCAGATCAACCTTTTTGTAGTTTTTTTTGGGAGTGTGGGGGAAACCAGAGTACCGGGAGGAAACCGATGCAAACATAGGAAGAACATACAAACTTGTTGCCCTGACTGATTTAGTAATACATTTCTAGAAGAAACAGCAGAGGAACAGCACAACACAGAGTTATAAGAAAAGATCAGTATCGGACTGGTGTGCCTGAGGTCCACCAGTGGAGTTGAATCCTGGGGACCACAAGTGGAGTTGATTTCTGAGGCCCACCATTGGAGTTGATTCTTAGGGTCCATTCTACACCTCTTGTGCATGAATGCCCACGACTCTTGCTTTCTGTCTCTCTTTCTATGCCTTTGTCCCTTAAAAGTTGTCCCAGTACAGCGCTTCTCAGAAGCCCACAATACTCAGGAGCTCACTGGAGGTTTCCCCTGCTTCCTTGAGGGCCAGTTCAAACCTGGAGAAGATTCTTCAAAATAGTTATTTCACAGGGAACACAAGGATTTACTAAAACAGACATGTCAGGAGATGTTACAGGTTTTCTTTAAAGGGGGTTTACCAAGTAAAATTGAAATGAAGAGTTTGCAAATTAAACAATAAACATTTTCAACATTCATCATTATTAAAAATTCTGCTGGCTTAGTGATCCGTAGTGTACAATTCGTCTCCAGGACATAGGACCAGTGACGAGAGCTTCTTAGTCCTGGCCACACATGCTCATACATCACTTCTCCTTTCAGGAAGCTACTGTCAGTCTACTCCCTACCTAGTAATCACAGACACTCACTGCTGAGCGAATGTTCAACCCCAGGTGCTGTCATTTTACTCCTGTACTCTGTACGGTCCATGACAGAAGTTCTGTCGCTTATCCGTGTTGTGGAAACCAAAGCTTATAACCTGACTTTAAATTCATCCATTGGTTTTAGGAATGACTCATATGAAAGCTGAAACCCTCCCAAATGAGGTTTTGTTAACGAAAATAAATTTGCTTCACTGCTGAAATATCCATTATTTAAGGAACACAGAAAGGTCAGATTTTGGCAAGAAAAAATTTTTTGTCGCCCCAGAAAGTAATGTAAAAATAAAACAAATAATTAAATTTTTAAAATTTCAAAGATATGTTTCAAAATTTTTTGGTTTTTTGAAGTTGTGGTGCTATTAGAGCCATATTTTTTTATTTTGTGTGACTGCCTTTGGCTTAAAGGGAAATGCATCCATGTTTTTCCCGAAAATTTTTTTGGGTTGAAGACTTCAGGAAAAAGCTAAGAATGCAGTCTTCCCTCCCTCCCAGAGTTCGTAAAGATTCTTTGAGTTTTGTTTCCAAGTTTCCTTTTTATCCTACCCCAAAACATGTCAATGATGTTCTTTGGTTGGTAAATTGGGCTGGCCAGTCCTGGAGCCCCCTTTAATCTTCTTTCCCTTGAGGAACTTTGAAGTATAGGGGAAATGTATGAGTTTGGGCACCATCCTGCTGAAAAAATTTGCCCCTTTTTTTATGATGGGGGAATGAAAGAGGTAGCTAATACTTTTGGGAATTTTTGGCTATTGATATTCCCTTCCCCCTTCCCAAATGTTTTGCACACCCCCTTAGGGAATAAAAACCCGACCATGATCTTGCCACCACCAAACTTAATTTTTTTTCGGGGTTTGTATTTTGGGGATACTTTTACGGGCCCTCCGTAGGGTTTCCTTTCGGTTTTTGGGCGGCAGTTTGTGGTGTTATTTCCCAACTGAAGATTAATTGGGGAAACCCAAATTCTGCCCCTTTTCCAACGCCCATTTTGTTTAGCAAATGCCCCCACGGTTCTTTAATTGCCTTTTTTTAAGTGCTGGCTTTGGGAACGATTCGACCAGGAGGCCTTTCGAGACAAAAAACCCTAAAAAAACTGTTCTAGTTGCAAGGGACTTGAGGTGACCGGGCCCTGTTGGGGAGTGTGAAGTGGAAGAGGGGTTTGGGCTTTTGATTTTAAAAACCAACAAATGTTCCCCCTGAGCAGTTGTTTCCCGGGGTCTGCCGGACCTGGGCTTGTAAAAAAACATCCCAGTCTCTTAAAATCTTTTTTTAATTTTTTGTACTTAAAGCTGGGGACACATTAAAGGTGCCAGCCCCCTTTCTGCGTGTTTGGGTTTTTCACCCTCTTGAAAATCGCGGGGGGGGTTTTTTTGGCATGTTGTCAAGGCAAGTTGAAATTTTCAAGTAAAGGGGGGTCTGGATTTGCTGCGGTTTTTTTTTATACACACCCACTATTAACCGATCAAATTAGTGAGCACAGGTGGGGCCTTTTAAAATGGGTTTGGGGTGCATTAAATGAAAAGGCAACAAAACTTTTTTGTCTTTAAAACTGCCTTTTTGTGTTCCCTTTAAAAGATCAATATTTTCAGTAGTGAAGCAAATTTTATTTTTTGTTAAAAAAAACCCCATTTGGGAGGGTTTCGCTTTTATATAGTCTTTTCCCAAAACCAAAAAGGTGATTTTAAGTAGGTTATAAGCTTTGGTTTCACAACAGGGAATAAGCGAAGAACTTCGTAAAGGGACGGTTTACAAATTTAGAAATTTTGGGTAAAACAGTGCAAATAAAAAAACAAAAAAATAAAAAAACCCTTTCAACAGGAATGTGCTTTAAGTAAAAAACCCCCATTTTTGCTTCCAACAGGCATTTAAACCTTAAACCCAAATTTGCGGGAAAGGGCCCAGAAGTGCAAAACCCTCACTACATTGAATTTTACTTACAACTTTTTAAATTTAAACGGGCCCTTTTTGACAGAGGGGAAATACCTGGGGGAAAAGGAAATGGTGATTTTCAAGCCTCCCGGTTCACATGTATGCATTTTCAAAAAAATAATACCCCAAAACCCCATTTAAAATTCACCGAAGGCAAAAAAAGCAGGAAAAAAACTGGCAAAAAAAAAACCCTTTAATTATTAAATATATTGATCTTGTAACCCTTGTAACAAGGCAATATTTTGACCCTTTTAAGTACTTTAAAGCGCCCCCTAAAAATTGATTGCTTTTTTTTATGTCGGGAACAAATGAATATCTGAAAACATTGGGCCCAATAAAACATTTTCATTTGTTTTTAAGATTTTTTTATTGCTATATACCCCAAATCCTTTTTTTAGTGCCTCAGTTTTTGGGGAAAAAATTGCCCTTGGAAAGTCATTTTACTAAAGGTGGCAGAAGGAAAAATAAAACATAAATGTTTTCACAACAAGGGAAGGTAACACCAGGGCAATCTTAACAGCATTATGGGCCCCCGGGCATAACGTAAAAATTGGGTTCCCCAAAAATACATTTTTTTTGCCAGGGCCCAAAACCCCCACCCTTTAAAAAACACCCTTTGACAACATGTGGGCAGCCTGCCCCCTAAAAAAAACAAACCCTGGCAAGGCGGGGAAAGCCAATGGTTTCCCTTTTCACAATTGTTTTTAAACTGTTTTTTCACCCAAAAGCACTAAACATTTTAAAATGTAGAGAAAAAGCCTTGTTTCAGGGATTTTCCCTTAGATTTCCTGGACATATATACCCCTTTCTTTTTGCCCTTATATTATGGGGCCCCCATGCAACTGCCTAGTGTCCCCTTTGGAAAAGAGGGGCCCGGGGTTTAAGACTGTCATTTTACAGGAAAGCTGGTTAATAATGTGCAAGAAGCAAATTTCATGTTTTTCTCCAGCGCTTTACTTTTATGACTACATGCCAGTTGCCAAGTATTTATGGCCCTTGTTCAAAAACAGGCAGGGAAATTAAAAGAAAAAAAATGTTTAAAAATTTATAACCATTTTTGAAAAACCACTTCCTTAAATTCCCAGATAAATCCGTCTTGAAATTCACAGTAGAATTTTCTATGCACCTAATACTGACAAGTGCATCAGGAGACATGAAAATCTCTACCTAAAAAATACATAAAAAATTTGAAGTGAATATTCAAGTGTACGACTTTGTACTGACACCCACACAGGCAAAATGACACCCAAATACGGGTGATTCCTGCTCAACAAAAAAAAAAAAGATCTAAAGCTTTGTATCTTTATCACTCATCCTCATTCTGCACAATACATCAGAATATTTTACCCAGTGTACAATATATCAAGGGATATTTTGCACATTGGTTATGTGTCCCTTCACTCCAGATGGCTGTATAATACTACCCTATGTGCTAGAGGAGTAAACTGAAGCTCTTGAACTCCAATCCAAAATATGTTTCAAGGCCCCTGAATCTAAAATGCCAGTTATGATATTAGTGTCTTCTTGTGTGATAGATGGACAGGTGGTCCAACCAAAAACACGCTAGAACTGCATCCCCTATTAATATAATTTTAAAGGGAGTATTCTAATCTTAGACATGTATGTCATATCCACAGGGTATGCTTCAAAATATTTCATACAGTAGATGGAGGGCCCATCTCAAAGCCCCATTATCCCCCCCCTGGGTACCTGGTTACTGTAAATAGAGAGGTGGACATGCAAGGGATGCTTTCTCCATTAACTCTGTAAGATTTACAAGTAGAGTCAAATGAACAAGATGGGGCATAGGCAGGGTTGGGTGGCCCACCCGGGGTTTTGGGAAAACCCCCGGGGGCCCCCGGAAGGGAACCGAAATTGTTTTTTAAATCCCCTTTTTTCCAGAAAAGGCAAAAAGCATAGAAGAGTGGCAAAAAAAAGAAAAAAGAGTAGAGGGGGGCATCTATTCATTTACGTGCTGTGGGGGGGCCCCTAAATAAACCCACCCGGGGGGCCCATTTTTAAAAAATCAATTGGGGGCCTTATTTTTTAACTCCCTGTGGGCCCCCCACACCCCGTCCGAACTGGGCATAGGTTCTCGAAGACAAAACCCTTTTTAAAAAATATAGGCCCTATGTATAAACTGTTTAGGTCTAAAAATCACTTTTTTGCCCATGTAACCTTGGGCAAAAAAGTAGTTTTAGACCTAAAAGGTTTTTCATGGGCCCATAATCTTATAAAAAAATACCAAAATGCTGTAAAAAAATTTTAAAAGCCAAAACAACCCCCAAAAATTTAGGGGATAAATTTTCTATAAGGAAGCTTTGATGTGACATTGTATGCAGGGTTGATTGCACTTGGCCAATCTTTTTCAATTATATTCAAGTCTTCAGGATGTGAATACAGTTGACAACTATGGCGGAGAGAGGAACTGTTGGCTCCCTGCTTGCTATTGTCTGTAGTAAGCCACGGCTCACAGATTTAGATATTGCTCCGTAGTCTCACTGATTGGTAAGTTTGCTTTGCCAGCTGGTACACCATAGTTGGCCAAAATTTTTTAAATGAAAAAAAGCTTTTTGGGGGGAGGGGAAAAAATTACATGGCCAGCCCATCTTGACGGTATGCCACACCCTTCAAAAGCCACCCCCTACTCCACCTAACTGCATAACGGCTTTGGAAGAAAAGCCAGGTAGATGCCTTATAGCCCCGGTAGTAGCCCCCATAACCAGGTTTGTGCCCCTACAGGCGGGGGGGGTAGATGCCCCTTGTAAACCAAATAGATGCCCTCTCTGTAGCCAGGTAGAGCCAAATTTGTAAGGAAGGTAGAAATTCCCCCCTTGTTGCAGGTAGATGCCCCCCATTGTTTGCCAGGTAGATGCCACATTTTTTGCCAGGTAGATGCCCCCATTGTTTCCAGGTAGATGCCCCCATTGTTGGCCAGGTAGATTTCCCCCATGTTTGGGCCAGGTAGTGCCCCCTCTGTTGGCCAGGTAGTGCCCCCTCTGTTGGCCAGGTAGATGCCCCCATTGCTTTCCCGGTAGTTCCCCTCTGTTGCCAGGTAGATGCCCCCATTGTTTGCCAGGTAGTGCCCCTTGTAGCCCGGTTTGTGCCCCCATCTTTAGCCAGGTAGTGCCCCATGTTAGCCGGTAGTTTCCCCCACCAATGCCCCCATTGTTAGCCAGGTAGTGCCCCTCCCCCTTGTTTTCCAGGGTAGGAACCAAAACCCCCCTTGAGCCGGTAGTGCCCCCATTGTTGCCAGGTAGTACCCCCTTTTGTAGCCAGGTAGTGCCTCCATTGTAGCCAGGGAGTGCACTACATTGTAGCCAGGTAGTGCCCCCCATTGTAGCCAGGTAGTACCCCCTTTAGTAGCCAGGTAGTGCCTCCATTTTGGGGTTTCCCCCGGAGTGGCCCCCCATTGTAGCCAGGGTAGTGCCCCCCCTTGTAGCCCGGTAGTGCCCCCCCCCCCATTGTTAGCCAGGTAGTGCCCTCTGTTGCCAGGTAGTGCCCCCATTTTTAGCTAGGTAGACCCCCCATTGTAGCCAGGTAGACCCCCCATTGTAGCCAGGTAGACCCCCCCATTGTAGCCAGACAGTGCTCCCCTAAAACTAATAAAAATAAAATAATAAAATCCACTTACCTGACCAGGCTCCTGCAGAGCGGCCCGCTCCTGGACATCTCCTCAGCAGTGTCACAGGGGAAGTGAGTGCAGCCGCGCGTCACTTCCTCTGTGACGCTGACATGTGTGTACGGCGCACAGCGGCGCCGGACATACAGGGGGAGGAGGCAGGAGGGAGCAATCCCTGCTCAGCGAGGTTCCGGGCGGGTGAAGCGCCCGCTTTACCCGCCTGTGGGAACGGACCGGCGGCGCCAGAGTAGCGCACCAGCGCTACTCCAGCGCCGCGGTCATTTAAAGGACCCCCGCTGCCTACTGGGCGGGGGGGACCCCAAATAGCGGGACCCCCCCGCCAAAAACGGGAGAGTTGGCATGTATGTGGTACACCTATATTCAGCAATTAGTGAGTCGGGCAGTTACTGCAACTATCAGTTGGTTTGCGACCAGCCATGCAAGCACATGTACAAATCAGCAATTTGCAAGCAGTCTTGGAGGTATCTGCAGGTAACTCCATGGAATCTATGTTGGGCTGGAGAGGGGTAATGAAGTTGTGGGTGCTCCATAGTCCTCGTAGCACATGACAAGATATATATTGGTGCTCATTCTGTAACATTAGGTATCATTCTGCAGAGATAAAAAGGTTGTTTTTTTTTAAAGAAAAGTTGCCAAGACCAAACATATACATACAGTAATAGCATATACATACAAAGTAACTACTTATAGTGTCAGAAGCCTTAAAAAGGTCCCACTATAATTTTTAGCTCCTCTGAGATACCTTTTGCCAAAATGGCTAAGTACAACAGACTTTAGGCAATGAACTTCATGCACCCATCTCTTCGTTCCCTGTGTCTGGAATACCATTGATCCCCTCAAGGTTGAAAATATGTGATCTTTGCCCGTCCATTACTGTGCTCAGAAAATACCGGAGATACGCACAGGTCAAAGTTTACGTAGTGAAAGTTTATCATAACAAGTCATAGTAGATATATGACAGCAAGATAGTACAAAACATGGGAATCCCTACAGTCCACTACTAGCCAATGAAACAGAAAGGCATACACAGTCAAGTCACCTTATTATGACCACTTTCTACTTTCTATGTCGGCAGCACGTCCCATGTGGTGTGCAGTCTTAGGCCGTGTTCACACGGCTTATTCCCGACGGATTTGTGCGCCGTATTGAGCTCACAAATCCGCCGTGAATAAGGGGCGGAACGGGGCCAAAACGGGCGGGGGCGCCACTCCCGGCCCCTAGACAATGCATTGTTTTACGGCGCGTACGCGCCGTAAATAATGGCATGTCCCCTTTCTCCCCCCGCGGCGGATTTGCCGAGCGGGAGGGAGCGACGGATCCACTGTTCTCTATGAGAGCAGTGGATTACCCGTAATGACCCGGGGCGGATTGGCGCCGTACTGAAGCGGCAAATCCGCGGGAGTACGGCGCCAATCCGTGCCCAAATAAGCCGTGTGAACGAGGCCTTAGAGGGTATACAAGTTGTGCAATAGGCTGTCTGCACATATATCCCTTGTTGTTATTATGAATAAAAGGAATGATTATTGGCTTTCGGGCTAAGGGTGGCAGTATTTCTGAAACTGTGCAGTTTGTGAACTGTTGGTGTGCTGCTGGTGAACGTGGATCATGAGTGGTCAAATATGAATTCATAAGTGATGCGGAAACTGCAGAGTCCATGTGCCATTGATGTGGGTGGCTACACATGAGAGTGGACTGACCCACTACAGTCAAACAGCTCACTACCAAAATAAACCAGGAGCTATCAACATGTGTCTAAAGCAACAGTTCAGTGAATCCTGCTGTGTATGGGGCTCTGAAGCAGATGGATGGTCACTGCACCTCTGCTTCCGAAGCTGCATCTGCAGAAAAGCCTTCAATTTTCACGGTAGTATCAGAATTGGACCTATGCGAGACTGGCAAAGAGTTACCTTCTCCAATGATTCCTGTTTTCTTTTTAACCGAACTGATGAATGTTGACATATCAGTTGAGAAACAACAGAGAACAAACACACTGCAACCATTGCTGAAAGAACACGAGTCGGTAGTGGCAGAGTTATGGTCTGGGGAATGTTTTTGTGGCATTTTTTAGGCCCACCCATCCATATGGAGGGTACTCTCAACTGATTTGAGTATGAATCCATCCTTATAGATCACATACACTCAAACACGCTGATTGTCTTCTTTGTGGTAGATGGGATCTTCTCGACATATCACATGGCTAGAAATTTCCAACACTAGTTTGAAGAGCATGACCAAGACTTCCAAGTATTACCGTAGTCCCCTAATTCTGCAGACTTGAACCAAATTGAGCATCTGTGGGACCACTTTGATTGTGCTGTTTGCTCTATGGATCCTCGTCCATGCACCGTCCAGCAGCTGTGGGATGCGGTCAGTGTGGCTCTAGATACCTGTGACAGTCTATCAGGACCTTATTGAGTCACACCCAGTGCGTGTGGCTGCTGGTGCTCAAAGTGGTTACTCATTATATTAGCTACTGGTCATAATAATGTAACTCAACTGTGTATAAGGATACAGCAAATTTGATTAGATGGTACTGTCTAATTTCCCTCGGTGTGAGGGATTAGTTGTTTTCCTTCTGATTCATTATTGCTTCTTTCCAGTATTTTCTACATTTCATGCCTGAGATTCTCAGAGGTTATCTTGTAATCTAAAAACACAGAATAACATTCATTTTTAAATCTATTTTTTTATTAACAAAGTTATACATACACCACAGGAAGCATTGGTCACTAAGGCTATGTTCACACGGCTTATTTCAGAACGTATTTATATCGGATTGCCGATCGTAAATGCGTTCTGAAATCAGGTGAAAATCAGTTGCAAATACGTGCCACTAAGTGTGGCACATATTTGGAACTGATTTCCCGACAGATTCACCATCTCCAATCATTGTAGGTGGTGAATCCGTCCGGAAATAATTCACATGCACATTGTTTTTCCGGCCGTTTTGTGGCCGCAATCCGGAACGGAAATAAGTGTTGTCTGAACGACGACACGTATTTCCCATTAAAATCAATGTAAAACGGCCAGTTACTTTTTTTGTAACTGATTTCACAACGGATTTGCGGCCGTAAATACGACTGCAAATCCGTTGCGAAATAAGCCGTGTGAACATGGCCTTATAGTCACGATGATGGATCTCACAATTTCTGGTATAAAGCCAATTTCATATTCTTGAACAGATTCTTTAGACATACTGTTTTTACTCATTTTACCAGCTTAATAGTAATTGTTTGTGCCAATAGTCTAAGGCTCTATGGTGATGAAATAATCTGTGTCATGGTTTCTGTTACAAACGATGACTATTCTGCAGTATCAGATCCATCACATGATGAACACTTGCGATGCCCAAAAGACATGGGGTCCACTGGGGTTTGCTGAGGTGTCCATTAGTTTGATAGGAAAAAATGAGCTTCTGATTTAGAAGAAGACATATAAGTAGAAGTAATAAAGACCAAAATAAGAAGCCATATGGATACACAAAGGCTTGGACAACCACAAATAGTTAAGCTTTGTTACAACCATAAAATAGATGCTATTATAGATGTTATTCTTGATTGGTTTATAGATAGATATTATTGATGGAATTTTTCTGAAAATTGCAACTAATAGTGAACTTACGGAGAATAGATTAGACAGACAGAACGATAGATAGATAGATAGATAGAAGAAGGTGAGATAGTATAGATAGATAGATAGATAGATAGATAGATAGATAGATAGGTGTGAGATAGATAGATATATAGGAGATGTGAGATAGACAGATAGATAGATAGATAGATAGATAGATAGATAGATAGATAGATAGATAGATAGATAGGAGATGTGAGATAGATAGATAGACAGACAGACAGACAGATGACCAAGCCAACGTTGGCCTTGAAGTCTAAAAGGCTTTCCTGTAGTTTTTGCCTTTGTTCTGAAAGTCACAACTTTTTTGCTTTTGATAAAGCTGTTAGCTTGTTTTTTGGGGAGGATTAGTTTTCTTGAGTCACATCTTAGGCTATCTCTATACAGCACACAAAATCTTTTTTCGTTAACTAAAACCACTAAAAAACTACTGAAAACAGATCCCATAGACTTTAATAGTAAAGACGTACTGTAGTCTCCATGGAACTTTTTTTTCTGCTTGTTTTTGCTGCTGGTCTTTTTTTGTAACATGTTGCAAAAAATGACAGAGCAGGGCTTAAAATTGACTATTGGAGTCTAGGTAAAGCACCAGACATTTTTTGGCGCAGTTTTTAGACGGTTCTGCTGAAAAGCTGCCCGAGTGTCAGGTATATAGATTTTGCATACATTAAAAACTGCCCAAAAACAGTCCAAAAATTGGGCGGGGTAAGCAGGACTTCCAATGTCTATTAAGGAGTCTGGTCAGAGTTTACTAGGCTTTTTACCCCTTAAATCCAAATTATATAAACCTATAAATCACAGTGCTCGGCTTCTCTCCCTCCCACATCCTGCTCTCAGATATGGCAGCATAAGCCACCTAACAGCCAGCGCACCATAAACAGATGCTTCAGGTACAACAGTGCGCGGACTCCGCTCCAAGCACACGGAAAAAACACATGTTGTATAGATGAATAGTCCAGCACGAAGATCCCAAAGGTGCAATAAAATCCATACTTTAATGAAGAAAATTATCACAAGAAGTGTGCCAGACAGAAACTACAGTGTTGCTCGAATAGCTCTCTGTTCTGTTTGCGAACAGTTTCACTGCATTTTTGAAAACATCTGGGTTTGGGGCATCCTGAACCTGAAGCCCATTAAAGCCTATAGGGTAAAAATTGTGTATTCTGACCTCTAGAAAGCACCTGCAGTAGCCAAGTGCTGTCAAATTGCTTAAGAACATCACCAGACACCTGTGGACATCTGGGGCACATCTGTGGCATATTTCAGGAATATCTGTTGAACCTTAAGGCTATGTTCACATGGCTTATTTCGGGGCGTATTTACGGACGTAATTAAGTCCGCAAATACGTCCCGAAATATGTTTCAAATACGTGTCACAAAGTGTGGCACGTATTTCGCGTCGTAAATACATTCCCCATTCTTTACTATGGGCATTTACGTTGCAAAATACGCCTCAATAAGTGACAGGGGACGTAATTTTACAATCGTATTTACGGACGTATTTACGTCCGCAAATACGTCGTGAAAATACGCCTCGTGTGAACGACGAGGCGTATTTTACATTGGAATCAATGCTCATCTAATTGTTCATTATTTGAAACGTATTTCGGGACGTATTTGCGTCCGTAAATACGCCCCGAAATAAGCCGTGTGAACATAGCCTTAGGGCGCATTCCCACTGCAGTGGACAAATACCCTTCGGTTTGCCGGCCGGTATCTGTCCTGTTTTGCGGCCGTCCCCACGGCCGCGGGGTGGACTGCTTTTCTCCGTGATGAGCAGAGAACAGCCCTCCCCCCTCCCAGTGAGAAGCACATCTTACGTCGGGCAACCGGACGGAAGATTGTGCTTCTACAATGTTTTGCCGCCGGACCGCCGGCGACAAAACCGTCCGACGGCAAAACCTGTGCAGTGGGGACTGATGCACAGGTTTTGCATAGAGCACCATTGAGCTAATTTTCGGCCAGTTTTTCAGGCGGTCTGAAAAACCGCAAACCGGCTGAAAAACCGTCCGAAAACCCGTGCCGTGGGGACATGCCCTAACTCAAACCCTAACCTTAACTCTGGGGTTCCCCAGATGTTGCCCAGGTGTTCCTTAGGGTATGTTCACACGGCATGTTTTCGTCCATGTTACATACGCTTTTTAACTGCGTGTTTGGATCCGTCTGTCGTTCCCCAAATGGACCCAAAACACGCATCCAATAATGGGCAATGTGCTTTTACATTGCTTTTAATACGAGATGCGCATTGGCGTTCACACGAGTGATCACTGATGTGTGTCTCACTGCGTCTTTCGGATCAGTTCCAAGATTTGACATGTCAATTTTTGGTCCGAAAGACGCAGCAGGAGCCCTATTTAAAATGATAGGGTGCGATCCTGCTGCATCCAACATGCATCCAAACACGCAGCTGGGTATAAGATAGGGGTTGGATCTCGTTTAGATCCACGTGCTGCAGCGTTTGTTGATCCGATTTTCGGATCCCAACTCGGAGCCGGAAATGCCGTGTGAACATACCCTTAGGCGATGTTCACACGGCGTAACAGCGGGGCGTATTACGTCCCGCAGTTAAGCCGTGTGGCCGGGGGTGGGAGCGGGGGGGCCGGCCCATTGACTTGCACTACCAGCGGCGCGTATACGCCGCTGGTAATTCACATATCACTTATCTCCCCGCCCGGCGGATTCGCCGAGCAGGGAGAGGAGACGTAATCCATAGTTCTCTATGAGAACTGTGGATTACCGTAATGAATGGGCCGTGTTCAGCCCGTAATTTGCGCACTTCGGCGCGTAATTACGGACAGAAATACGGCCCATTTTAAGCCGAGTGAACATGGCCTTAGGGTTAGGCTTGAATACCAGCTGACCTGAATCAGATCTCTGAAATTCGTGTAGAATTTGACTTTGACCTGGGTCCGAAGTGCCATACTAACCAAAGTCATCACTATGAAAAGCTGTGCAATATGATGTGTATGAATCCAGCTTAAATAGTGTCTTGCATATACAGACATGCAGAGAAGGCAAAGACTACATCTTTCCTGCATGCCTCTAAAGCTATGTTCACACGATGTACTTTGGCGCATACAGTACGCACCGCAGTACATCATGTCTTTCGGGAGCTCGAGCTGATACGCGCGTACTCCCGCGGGGCAGGGGCGCTGGCAGCCCGCCAGCCCCATAGACATGCATTACTCATGCCGCGTATTTGCCGCAAGTAATTGACATGCCACTTATCTCCCATCGCGTACAATATGATCGTATTGTGCGAGCAGGGAGAGGAGGTGTAATCCATAGTTCTCTATGAGAACTATGGATTACCGTAATTTCGGCGCGCATCTCACTCGTATAAGAGCGCAAATACGCTGCGAAATGCGCGCCGAAATTACCCCGTGTGAACATACCCTTAGACCCCTCTGCACAACAAATCACTGTGCCTGTAACACATTATGGACTTATGGCAGTATACATATGCAAAGGAATACTATGTTGTAGATCTGATTATACCAGGCCATATTACTATAAGGTGAAATTTTAACCAATACTTTACATACCTATGACATTATCCTGTAATAACATACTCTTAATGACCAGTTCTATTGGAAGTAAATCTACATACCACCTTGTATACCGATATGTACATGCTAAGATCACAGTGCAGGCATCACAGAGTCTGATGCAAAGCAAACAATTATGGATATCTATGAGGATTATATTATGGACATCTGAAATCTGACTGTAATGTATATGAGGATAAATTCTCACAAGCTCATAGGCTGTACAACTAATGCCATGCCCAATACCACTGTATGTGTCTGTATTGTACGTACTTGTATATACCACAGGTTCTCTGTAATAAAAATACCTGAGCACCAGAGTAGCGTTATGCTCATTGTGTCCTAATTCAGTGCTTAACTTGGATTTATTTCGCCCAGAGTACGCCGTGTGACAGGGGACGGGCGTGAAGCTATTTGTGGATTAAGCTGGCCGGTCTTCCCTGCCATTGATACGACTGTAAGCGTTTCGAGTTTACTGCAGTTAGAGAGTGTGTCATTTTGGAACTTGGTCAGGCTAGGGCCACACAGCACAGGACAAAAAACTTGTTGAAAACCAAAACCTAAAAACTGCTTTGAATGTCAGTTTTTCGTCCAAAGCAGCTGGGTTTCTGACGAGTTTTTTTGGGTAGTTTTCAGTTTTTTGGACTTTTTTGGGGCGGTTCTTAATGTATGCAAAATTTATATACCTTGTTAAACACCTGGGCAGTTTTTCAGCAGAACCTTCCAAAAAACCGCGCCCAAAAAAAATCTGCCGTTTTACATAGACTTCAATAGTAAATTTTCTGCCCTGCTCTGTGGTTTTTTGCAACGTTACAAAAAGCCAGCAGCAAAAACGAGCTGAAAAAAACGTTCAGTGGAGACTACAAAACATTTTTACTATTAGGCTAGGTTCACACGGCTTAACTGCGGGACGTAATTACGTCCCGCAATTACGCCGTGTGGCTGGGGGCGGGGCGGGAGCGGGGGAGCGAGCGGGGGGCCGGCACCTCGCCGGCCCATAGACAATCATTACTAGCAACGCGTATACGCCGCTAGAAAGTGACATGTCAATTATCTCCAAACCCATCGCATTCGCCGAGCAGGGAGAGGAGACGTAATCCTTAGTTCTCTATGAGAACTGTGGATTACTGTAATGAATGGGCCGTTTTCAGCCCGTAATTTGCGCACTTCGGCGCGTAATTACGGACCGAAATACGGCCCATTTTAAGCCGTGTGAACATGGCCTTAAAGTCTATTTGATCTTTTTTCAGTGTTTTAGAAAATGAAAAACGCTGAAAAAACAACCGTTTTTGTGTGCTGTGTAGACATATCATAGTGTAATATACTGAGATGTAGTCAGGTGTGGACACATCATATGTGCAACCTGTGCAATAGGTAAGGACACCCATCTCCTCCTTAAAAGCAGCTTCCTACTGTCTTTAATTGTAAATAACAATTACTGGTGGAATGATGAATGTATGACTGCACTTGGATTTCCTTTCTTTGCTGCTGTATGGCGCTCCATATGGCACCTAGTGCTCCACTTCTCTCCCTAATGCAATAGCAAGTGCATGAGCCCTAAATCTGTTTCTGTAAATTCTGGGTGACAACATATATGACCTCAAATATACCTATGACATGATGTGTTACCCTGCATTTTCAGTCTACTGAATGGCAAGTTTTGCAGTGATATATCCCATACTCTGCCATACCTCTCATATCCAAGCAGATTTACAATTTTGTAAACAGAAAAAAGGGGAATTATTATTATTTTTTTAAACTATGGATATGTTCACCATATACATTTCTGTGTATTTTGGATATAACATATAGCAAAATGTGGTGTTCGCAAGCTAGTTTAATCAAAGCCAAACAAAGACTTCTATTGCTACTGCTAATAATAATAATATTAACAATAATAATAAAAACTTTAATAGTAATAATAAACAGAAATAAAAATAAGAAACAATAGTAATAATAATAATAGTAATAATAATAATAGTAATAATAAACAGAAATAATAATTCACAACAGAAATATTAATAAACAATACTAACAACAACAACAAAAATAATAATAATAATAATAATAATAATAATAAACAGAACTAATAACAATAAGAAAACAGTTAGGCTATGTTCACACTGCTTATTTTGGGACGGATTTCAGCCCGTAATTCGCGCCGTACTGTGCGAATTACGGCTGGAATACGTCCCAGTCGTTACGGTAATCCACAGTTCTCATAGGAACTATGGATTACGTCTCCTCTCCCTGCTCGGACAATACGCCGAGGGGGGAGATAAGTGACATGTAATTTACTAGCGGCGTATACGCGCCGCTAGTAATGATAGTCTATGGGCCGGCCGGTTGCCGGAACTCCCCGCCCCCGTTCCCTCCCCGCACCCGTACACACGGTGTAATTGTGGGGCCAAATATGTCCCGCAATTAAGCCATGTGAACATAGCCTTACAATGAATTATGTTGTTGTTATTATTGCTTTTTGGAAGCTTCAACATATTCCATAGTACTGTACAGAAGTAGATGGCACCTATGTACTATATGTTGAGTCACTCTCTGTGGGAGATTTGCTACCATTATCTTATGTCTTATCCCTCATGTTAACAGCAGGGATTGTTCTGAAGTCTACATGGGACTCCAGGTGATAGCTATTTAAAATAAACAATACACAAATAAAATTGGGACTTATTTTAAAAGTCCTACCAGGACTTGATGTCTCCAGTGATTAGACGCTGGAACTTCCACACCTTTGCATTACATGAAAAAACATTTCTCTTTGAAAAGAGGCAGTAAAATATGATTTGCCTGAGATGTCTATTTAAACGGGACGATTATCTTGTTATATTATGGACCTGAGATACAGATTATTACTGCGAAACCCGTTGTCCTGGTTTAGGTAAATAAAGTCTGCTATCTATTCTAACTACTCCGTAGTTCTTTGGAGTTTATTCTAAGTAACTAAAGACTAAGGCCAGCTAAAGCTAATGTAAAGAATCCAATGGCATTTTGACATTGCTGGACCGTTGCAAGACCACAGTTTTTGGCGCAGATTTTCACCAGATTTTAAAACCGATGGTAAAAAATCGGTGCTATATAGACTACAGCATGGATATTTTATTGCTGTCTATGCAGCACGGGGGTACCGGTGGATGTTTGGCGGATTCAAAAAACTGAATCTGCCAAAAATCTAACGGAAAACCTGTGCTGTATAGACATAGCCCAATACCAAGCTTTCCAAATGATCCTGATAAGCATTGAAGCCTGTGGATAATTCCGGGCTGTGGAGACACTGTAAGGCCATGTTCACACGGCTTAAAATGGGCCGTATTTCGGTCCGTAATTACGCGCCGAAGTGCGCCAATTACGGGCCGAAAACGGCCCATTCATTACGGTAATTCACAGTTCTCATAGAGAACTATGGATTACGTCTCCTCTCCCCGCCCGGCGAAGCCGCCGGGCGGGGAGATAATTCACCTGTCACTTTCTAGCGGCGTATACGCGCCGCTAGCAGTGATAGTCAATGGGCCGGCGAAGTGCCGGCCCCCTGCTTACGCCCCCGCTCCCGCCCCGCCCCCACGGCGTAATTGCGGGGCGAAATTACGTCCCGCAATTAAGCCATGTGAACATAGCCTTAGGCTAGGTTCACACGGTATATTTGCAGGGCGTAATTTCGCCCCGCAATTATGCCGTGTGACCGGGGGCGGGGCGGGAGCGGGGGACTGAGCAGGGGGCCGGCACTTCGCCGGCCCATAGACTTGAATTGCTAGCGGCGCGTATTTGCGGCTAGTAATTCGCATGTCAATTATCTCCCCGCCCGGCGGCTTCGCCGGGCGGGGAGAGGAGACGTAATCCATAGTTCTCTATGAGAACTGTGAATTACCGTAATGAATGGGCCGTTTTCAGCCCGTAATTTGCGCACTTCGGCGCGTAATTACGGACCGAAATACGGCCCATTTTAAGCCGTGTGAACATGGCCTTAGGGTATGTTCACACGGCGTCTTTTCGTCTGTGTAACATATGCTTTTTAGCTGCGTGTTTGGATCCGTCTGTTGATCCCCAAACGGACCCAAACACACAGCTTACAAATAGCAATGTGCTTTTACATTGCTTTTAATATAAGACACGCATCGGCATTCACACGAGTGATCACTGATGCGTGTCTCATTGCGTCTTTCGGATCCGTTCCAAGAATTGACATGTCAATTCTTGGTCCGAAAGACGCAGCTGCATTTTTGGCTGTGTGTTGGATGCAGCAGGAGAGCACCCTATACTTTATTATAGGGTGCGCTCCTGCTGAATCCAACACGCAGCCAAACACACAGCTGCGTGTTGGATACGTGTTGGATCCGTTTTAGATCCGTTTTAGATCCGAAAGACACTGCGTTATTAGATGCACTTTTTGGATCCAACACATACCTTTAGGGGTAATTCACTGTTAGGCTTGGTCTACACAGCACAGGTTTTCCGTTGCATTTTCCGTCGTATTCAGTAGTTTGAATCTGCCGAAAATCCAACGGTACCCTGTGCTGCATAGACAGCAATAAAAAATCTGTGCTGTAGTCTACACAGCACAAATTTTTTACCATCGATTTTAAAATCATGCTGAATATGGAACATGTTATATGTTCTGCCAGATTGCCGTCGGATTCTTGTATATTCAATTGAATGGGCTGATGGCAAATCTGAAAAACGACCGTTTCAAAAACCACAGTCCTGCCGCAGTCCAGCAATGTCAAAATGCCGTCGGATTTTGGCATTTATTGTGTAGATTTAGCCTGCACATAAAGCATATACTGCTGGCAAATAAAGCAGCGTTTGATCACTGATCTATATGGGGCAAAGCAGTTATTTCGCAGTATCCAGCGGGGTACCTTTTTTGCAGCACCCCGACAGATACCACAGTGGCTCCTTATTTGCGGCTTTAGAACTGTGCCTTTTTTTGCACAGCATCTAAGGTGAGTAATAATAGGTTAAGGGATGCTTCTTCACGGTCAATACTTATTATACAAGGAAGTCTCCCGACCCCCCTTCTTTTTATTTTCGGATGGGCTCACACTACGTTAATGCATATGTTGCAGGTATTCATCGGGATACCCTTAGATTATCCAGCACCGTTCTTACTCCAGACCCTCAGGAACCTATAAAAAGAGACCTTCACCCGATCACAGTAAAGAGACTCTTAATTACACAAAGAAAAAGGGCCAAAAATGCAGGAATATTTTCAATAAAACCTGTATCAAGCATTATATTTTATATCTTTATATTAGTTAATGCACCCATAGTGGCAAAATAATCTGATCCAAGTAGTTTAAATTGGTTACAAAATATTTAAGATAATTTTTTAAACCTTTCTTCCAGTCAATGCATGGTTATGTATTATAACTGTGTGAGACTATACAAATATAAAGTCATAATACAGCATATGTATACATCTAAAGTGTCCTACACCCTTTGATTCCTGCTATTTAATATGGATGCAACCGAACAAAATTGTGGCATTTTCATATAAATTATATTATTACAAAGCTATTCTACCCTAGCAGAATACTACTGTCGGTTGAAAATATCTCTGTCATATAGCGCTGTATGAAAGCAGCATACAGCAGCACATAGAGTGTGAATGGAGCCTTATGTTACTAAGGCATTTTTGACTAAAAATTTTTGGAAAGATGTATCATGAATACACAGTTTTACTATGGTAAATCTCACTTCATACCTGTACAAAAATGCATAATGTGACCATTCATAAGCCTGGGAAAGCTGGGTGACAGCAACCGGTATGGCTACTATTATAGTCATCTTTGGTGCAGACAGGTATATGAAGAAAGCGGTTAAATGAATTTGAACACCTTTTAACACTGTAGATTGGGAGTCCTGTCGGCATAAGGCATGGGTTGTTTAATGCAAAAAATGACTTGTGGTATATAGCCTAATTGTATGCACAGCAATAGTCTGCTATGTGAACTTCTAGCTGCTTTGCAGTTGGAGTATTTTGGCACATTAGGGGTTAAACAATGATAATTACACCATAGAGACATAGACCAGTGAAATGATAGGTAACATCTTCCCCAGGAATACAGAAGCAAATGAAGTTGTCAATAGCTGGTGCAAGGACACACCACCCCCTCCTTCAGCGACCCCTCCTGAGCTCACAGTTCAAGCTAATCATTGACAGGACTTTTACAATCCAGTTCTATAGAGCAGCTGAGATAAGACAGTCCTGCGCTTGGAGCAGTAGGAGCAGTGGGATCTCATCCATTCTCTCTGCAGCAACTGAATGGAAGTCTCTCCATCCTTGCACATGAAAGGAACCCCATAGGAGCCAGGAGATCAGGGGGGCACCATGGCTGAGCTTTGGCTGAAGGGCTTCTTCTGGATCTTACTGGTTTTGACAAGAGAAGCCACTGGAAATCCTGGGGAAGGCATACAAGTCTGGGAGAGACTGAGTCAAGTGACCCCTTTAAATGAAAGTCAGCTTTTCACCCAGGGGACATTCCCTCCTAGCTTTCTTTGGGGTGTCGGAAGCTCATCATTGCAGATAGAAGATGACCACTCCAGCAGAGGACCTTCTGTGTGGGACAACTTTATAAGGACCCAGCAGACTTGGAGAGGCATCCCTTCTATGGACCAACCTGCAGACCTCTCAGCCAGTTTCTCCAGCAAGGAGATGCCAGCTCTGGAGTTTTTAGGAGTGAATTTTTACCACTTCTCAATTTCTTGGCCAAGACTATTCCCACAAGGAAATAGTGTCCCCAGTGAACAGGGTGTGCACTACTACAACAGCACCATCAATTTGCTGCTCAGGAGAGGCATTCAGCCAGTAATCACTCTATACCACTGGGACCTACCTGTGCCCATACAGGAAAAGTATGGTGGATGGGCAAACCAGACTGTCATCCATCTGTTTAATAACTATGCCAGGTTCTGCTTCCTAAAGTTTGGGGATCGGGTCAAGTATTGGATCACCATGCACAACCCTTATCTGATCGCCTGGCATGGGTATGGCACAGGGGTGAATGCCCCTTGGATTAGAGGAGACCACACAGCTGTGTCTGAGGTGGCACATAACCTTATCAAGGTAAAACACACTATGTGCCTGTACTAGATAAATGTGCCTATGTTTGTTACTGATCTCTATTAAGCCAATGCGTTAGGTAGCAATATCTGTATATAATTCATAAGGTGGTGTGCCATACAGAAACATTTTATTTTATTGAGTTAAAGAAGTTCTGTCCATACATGTAGATTTCCACATCTAGACATTATACCATGCCACTAGCACACAGACATGACCAAATTGTAGAATTTCAGTAGGTGTAGACACTAAATGGAAAAAATATGCCCAAAATAATTTAGCTAATTGGATGTAAATTTTTTTCAATCTTTAACATGATCCTGCACAGATCCAAACTTGAAAAGGGTCAGTTATTGTTCTTTGCAAAATTATATACCGGTATATCCAATTATTATTTGTGTATCTGGAGAAATATGTTATGACAACACGAAAGCCAACTGTAAATGCAATTTTTATAATTATGGTCTTTAAGAGTCAGTAGCTCCAGTAGGAGATTGCATAATTGTGCCGTATATTACCCTGGTTATTTGCACACTTACAGCAGCTGCACACTTTCCATGGAGCCACAAAAAGTAAGCGATATCTATGAAATTGCAAGCGCCAGTTCTAAATAGATATAGAGGAGTGCATAATACGACTGTATGAATGAAAGTGTTACATTTTTGTCGCATAACACTCAAAATTGGTGCATAAAGTGTTATGCGCTAAACTTTGTATGGCAGTTTTGCACCAAATTTTGGCGCAATAAAATGTGTCATCAGGCGCAAATTGTGCCAAGTTTGGCCGTACGCCTATTCATACATCTATAGAACCAGCAATATACGGCAAAAAAATGTTGAAGGCGAATTAATAGATGTCGCCCTAAGTCTTTGAGGATTACATTTCATAAAGATATTTTTCAAAGTTATATTTAGAACCCAGGGTTGCCAATAAGGCAGAATGGGCAGTACTCCTGTCAGGGGCTCTAATCAAAAAGGGACCCACTGATATGTTAAAAAATAGGAACTAGGAATGGGAGGGGGCCCTATTTGATTTGGCTGTATGGGGCCCATATAGGAGTAAGTAGGTGATGAGTGTGGAGCACTGTTCCTTCACCCAGGGAATATTCAGGAGCAATATTAACATAGTTTATGTAATCTTTTAATGTACTGTAATTCGTGACATTTTTGGTTGCTTCATATCATTTGCACCAAAAACATGATTTTAAATTACATTTATTAAGGGTCCGTTCACACAGGGAGGGTCTGCTATGGATTTTGGTGCAGATTTAGTTGTGAATTTGTTTGTGGATTTATTGCAGATTTTACTGTAGATTTTTCTACATTGACTTCAATGGGAGAAGCAACACACCTATTTACAAGATTAAATATGGTCCACAAAAACACATAAATAACCTTGTCTTTATAGAACAACAATATATCCCTACAAAACACACAGTATACAACTAACAGATTTTTATTACATTAAAATACATATAAAACACAAATTTAAAATCCAAATTGCACATATAGAAAGTATGTGTATAAAAATATCACAGAGTATCTAATGAGGAGTATTTAACATTCATAACACAGAACCACATAGGGTCGTGAAGTTACCCTGCATAAAAAAAAATAATGAAATCCTATATATATAGAATATTAAAAACGTATCAAGGCGGCAAGGGATACTGACCACAACACATACACCACAGCACATGTTTCGCCCACTGCTTTGTTTGGGGGAATCAGATGAAGAACTGGGCAAAATGTGTGTGGTAATATTGTGTGTGTTCTACTTGTATTTAAATGTGATTTAATTACAATCATATCTTTTATACTATGTACGTTTTTCTGTAACTATACTCTTTGACGGGAGAAGGCAAAATCTGCACTAAACCCTACAGCCAAACCTTTCCTGCGGATTTTGAACTCTCTCAAAATCTACAATAAAATCCACAATACATGCGCAATTAATCTCCATGAATATCTGCAGCAGATCAGCCCCATGGAAGACTAATCTGTCTCACATAAAACAGCTGTCAAAGTCATTTTTTTTTAAACTGTCCATTGATGATCATTGACATCGCACAAGTTGTATTTCTTTTTATAAATGGTTCCAATTAAAGTCACCGTAAATTGGAACATTTATAATTTATTCTTCAAAATAATTTATAGTGTTTAATTTATTATCAGACAAGTATGAAAAAAGTGGCAAGGATCTCTGCACATTATACCGTTCCTAAGAAAAATTAAAAAGTAAAAATGACAAGACTTGAACAGTACCTAAAGGGTTGTTCGCATTGCATTTATGATGTATGTTTAGCGTATATACACTGAGAAACCTCCTAACATACACAACCAAAACGACCCACAGAGTTAAATAGCCCGACTTATTTACAAGGGGTGACAGAGGCCATTGTACAGCATCCATCATGGCCTTAGTTAAACGTATAACTAACAGTGCAAACGGAGGTCATAAACATGATTGGAACAGCCCTTTTAAAATGTACATGGTATGTATTGCAACCAACCAGAAAATTTCTTGATGCCATGTAGCGCCTGATAGATAAAATCAAGGCTATGACGTTGGAGTCGTGGAGTCAGTGTCTATTTTGGTGGAGTCGGAGTCATTATAAAATGGACCAACTCCCAAAATGTATAATATGTAATTCAATGCAGGGCCAAGAGCAAGAGGAATTGGGTCTTGCCAGTGCTACTGCTCCCATATCTTCAGCCTCAACAGATGAGTAGTTTCATTTTGAAAAGTATTTGGATGACATGGAGCAGGCAAAGCGTTGCTGCAAAGGAAAAGGTTCCACTCCCATAGCAAACAGATCGACCAGATTTCAGAAAAATTATTCACTTGCTTTCAAAGAAGTAGAAGATCAACCGTTCATAAGAAATGACTGTGCCTGAGGCAATTCTTTTATACCCTGAGATTGTTAGAGATGTTGCCCATGTGGTCACCGCTTTGCAACCAACCCAAGTTAGTGTAGAGAGGCTGTTCTCTAGCCTGGAAATAAATCAGATTTTAGGTAATCTATGAAGAAGGATCTGATGGAGGCAATACTATTTCTCAGAACAAATTCATATTCAGTATTTAGTACATTTTTGTTATTCAGTACATTTTTGTTGTAAACTGTTTCTCCCATGTACTGCAGCGTTTTGCATATTTACAATTTATTAAAGTGTTTTGTGTTCTAAACTTGTATCCAATAAATATATTTTATGCTCTACCTAAATAGATTGAGTATTGTATCTTAAGTTGAGAAAAAGCTTGATGTTACCATCTTACTACAGTAAAGCTATCACTTAAACATGCGCCATATATGAGGGAGTGGGAGTCAGTGTTAGAGAAATTGAGGAGTCAGATTCGGAGCTTTGGCTTACCAACTCAACAGCCCTGGTTAAAACATGACAAACCCAACCGAATACTCTTGTCCTGAAATTTCTTAGTTTGTGATTAGCAACTGTCACAGGGGTCGCTGGGGAATGACACATTCAACAACTATAGATGAGTCATAGTGATAATATTGCTTTATTTTGGCCACCATTTTTCAACTGTCATGGTTGCCATTAGTAATTTCAAGGCCTTATGCAGCAGAAACATCTGGTCCCCGTGACCATTAGCATTTCCTTTGTTGCCCCATATCAGTGGGCCCCCTTTTAACCGAAAAAAATGTCATAGCCCCTGACAGCAGTACTGCCAATACTGTCCTGATGATGGCCATGTTTAGTGTGGTGAATATGTAGTGGCACATATGGCAATTGTAGCAACATTTTGGGTGCGCAGCCCTTCTTTAGGCTACAACAAAATATAAATAGAACTAAAAGTATATTTTGCAGGCAGTTCACACAAGATACGCAGTGGAGTACACAGCTTTCTGTACATCTGTGTGCCTGTGCATGTACGACTGGGTTCACACTGTGCTATGATCCTACTTCCCACTGTTGCAGGTATCCATCGGAATACCTGAAAAAGGTTTCTCAACAGATCCTGTGACAAATCTATAGGGAACAGCAGTGCAATGGAGGTCTCAAACTGTATCAGAAGCGCACTGTCAACCCAGTCCAATATTTATCTGCTGAGTTAACCCACAACACTCTTAGGATCACGTCATATTACAGCTACATGTTCATTTGCATTAGCCTAAAGGGGTTTTGCCAAGAAGTGAGTTCCTTACCTTAGGCTGATACTCCCTTCTTGAGGCTTGAAAAAAGGGGCGTTGTGTTTCTGTGTTTAAAAAAACAAGTACCTCCTCTGTGATGTCATCACTCCTCCTCCCATGCACGTTACTGATACTCAGTCTCTGTAGTTGAGCAAACATTGTTTTGCTAATCCACAGAGGAGAACGGTATTATGCACAAGCTATGTGTTTTATTTCTCCCTCTTATTTGCTCAGGAGAGAAGATAAGCTTGGCAGGCAGTCTTCTTTCATTACTTCATGAACAGCTGCAGGGTGAGAGGGAGAGGGGCTGAGCACAGAGACAGGGAGCGTCTGCATGTTTACTCAGATAATTACATTACAACCAGTGGATTCTCTATACAAAAGACACAGGATCTTTCTCCCCAGTCCATTCAAAGCTTGTTCATGTTCCCTGCCATCAGATAAGAAGTGCAAACAACGTAAGTGCGGCCAGATCAGCTCCAGTCAGCTCCTGGTTGTGTCTAATGTAAACTGTCAGGAAACCAAGGGCATCTAAATAAGGCTGTAGCTCTCAGAGGCTTCACTTTTTTTGATGACATATATTTAGAAAAGTGATTTAATAACCATTTTGGAGGATCCCAGGTCAACATTAGATCGTGGCAAAACCCCTTTAAATATATTTATTGCATGTTGTACAAAGCATAACATGCAAAGTCCTTTTTGCTTCATAAAATAAAAGTGATGATTCGCTTAGAGTGCGGCTTAAGCAATTTATTAGCAAATTAAAGTATCATCTTTTTCTGTATATTTTGACAGTGGAGAAAGAAGAGGAGTTGTCACACATTATGTGGCCAAAATAATGTATTATTTTATGATTATATTATACACCCATCTACAATAACAGTAAAACCACGGACTGGTGAAGTGAACAAGTTTATGTTGTGACAATGGCACCTGTTAACAGACTGGAAAAATTAGGCCACAAGTGAAGAATCAGTTATTAAAGTTAGGCTTTGTCTACACAGCACTGAATTTTGGTCGGTTTTTCAGTGGATTTGAATTTGCTGAAAACCTACCGTACCCTGTGCTGTGTAGCCCTCAATAGAAAATCTGTGCTGTAGTCTACACAGCACGGATTTTATACTGAGTGTTTCCAAAACCGTCCAGCGGAATATGGGACATGTTGTATATTCCGCCGTCAGATTCCCAAAGCCCCAATGTACTGGGCCGCCGGGAATCTGAAATCCGACCGCAAAAAAAACGCACGGCAGAGCGGTCCAGTGATGTGAAAATGCCATCGGATTTTGGGCGGCATTTTCAAATTGCAGTGTAGACATAGGCTTAATGTGTTAGAAGTAACTTTGATAAGGGTCAAATTAAGATGGCTAGATGACAGAGCATTTCTAAAAAAGGCAGGTACTGTGGGGTGCTTACTGGCTAGGGAATCTGATGTTTAGTAATATACCAAAAGTGGTCCAGGAAAGGAAACCCAGTGATCCAGTCACATGACCCTTCAAGCAGTTCATAGGCGCTCTAAGAGCCAAACCCACCACTCCCACATCGGTCTTAACCACTCCCTGCTGTGGCCCCTCTATTAAAAGCAGATACACACAAGGTTGATAAAAGTTGGCCACAGCAGCTCGTTTTGTGTATTAACAAAATATTAATAAATTTTAGCATAGTAAATAATCTGCATAAACTCTTACAATATATATTATATATATGTATTATGAAATCCATACACAAACCCTCCACCTAACATAATATATTCCATTTATAGAGTCCTACCGTCAACATAGTATAATTACATACATATACACTATTAACTGTAAACTTTGACTCCAGGAAACACACAAGTGTGGCAGAAGTGTTCATTTGATACAAACCCTTACACCATAGCGACAAATCCCGAAGTGAACCAAAAACAAGCACTTAACCCAGCCGTAGCTCCACAGTGGAATCGGGGTCCTAAAGTCATACAAGATCTCACACCAATTTTGCTCGTCAGGGATTTGCAGATCTGCAAGACCCACCGACCTTCGCCAGGTCGATCCACCATTCTCAATAAAATGGGGAATCATACACGCACGAATGACTTTCACTATCGGTTCTTCCCGTCCAATTCCAAGAATCCCCCGCAGACCAACGACACCAATGACGGACCTCGAGGATCTGCATCCCCCTAAAACAACTAGGAGAGGGTCAGTGAGTGTGCACGGAGCTTTGGGCAACGGCTTTCGAAAAGTGACGACTGGCCGGTAATGGTGAAGGTATTGAATACACTCGTCAACTTCCGCATAGCCCCTGTTCGGCAGAGCATTCGTAACCACGGCTCAGCAGGTCCGGGCGTCCGGTCAGTTGGCGCCTACCCTAGGGTGGCCTGGCAGGAACCAGTGATCGCGTCATGGATCGTGGTCGCTCAGTGCTCACTGCTGCACATTGAGAGCAAAGGCTAGCCTGCCTGGTCTGATCCTACAGAAAAGCCACTGCAGCACAAACAATTAATGATGACTATGATAGAAACATTTTAGAACACACAGTGCATAGGAGCTTGCTTCATATGGTGCTGCAGAGCCACACACTGGTCAAAACGCCCATGCTGACTCCACCACCAACGGCGCCTACAAGGGGCATGTGATTATCAGAACTGGACCATAAAATAATGGAAAGTTGCCTGGTGCGATGAATCACATTTTCTTTTACGTCATGTGAATGCCCAGGTGCATGTGCATCGCTCTCTTAGGAAACAGATGGCACTGAGATGTAGTATGGGGAGAAGACAGGTTGACGAAGGCAGTGTGATGCTCTGGGCAATGCTTTGCTGAGAAAACCTTGAGTCCAATCCAATTTGTATAATACCGCTTATACACCAATGACTATGCCTACGCTTTGGGTCTATATCGGAAGGTCTCCCTTGACTTCCCTAGAGTCCATGTGAATGCAACTGGAATTGATTGGCTGCATATATATTTATATGGAATAAAGGAAAACTGATTTTTAGCAAGTAACGGGTCTGATATATCATTGCATTCACAAAACCTTGAGTCCAGGCATTCATGTGGATGTTACTTTGACATGTACCATCAAGCCCTTCATGGAAACTATAATAGCAGAGACCTCTTTTAGTAGGTAAACCACACTACAAGGTGTTGACTCCAAATTCCCCAAATCTCAATATAAACAAGCATCTGTGGGATGTGCTGGAACAACAAATTATAATATTGGGAATTCCTATATTCAAAAGTTTTTATTTAGAAATGTTTAACAAAATATAATACATTTTAGGCTAGGTTCACACTTGCATCAGAGGTTCCATTCAGAACCTTCATTGCAATTTCTATCGGTAATGATGAAAATATAATGCAGCATGCCCTATTTTGTTTCTGGTAGCGCGTCGGACACCATAGCGGAAATAGACAGACCTCACTGTAGTCAATAGACTCTGTTAGGCACTGTTGGTGTCCATTGTAAAATAGATCCGGTTCTACCCAGCCTAGGTTTGCTATTTCTCTGTTAATGACCATGAAAGTTCTGAATGCTGGTTGTAGCCATCAAATTGACTCCTGGAATAGTGTAACTAGCTCCTAAAATTTGCAACATTATGTTCACCATTGTCTATGAAAGTTTTTATTGCTGCGCTACTAAAAGCCATATAGAGCAGGGCAGAAAATTTACTACAGGAGTCTATGTAAAGCGCCGGACGTCTTTTGCCGCATTTTCGTTGCGTTTTTTGCCGCGATTTTTCAATGAAAACCCTCCCAGGTGTCTGATGTGTCCTTTTTTTTGTACCTTTTGTAATAAAATGATCATGCTTTGGTCGCTAATGATTTTTGCACAATTCATATATTTTTCGCTAAAAATACGTTTTTATATGGATTTTGGCGTCAGAATCCTTTTTTTTTTGCGTATTTTGGTGCTAAAATCTTTTTCTTTACATATTTTGGTGCTGATAAAGTTCTCGCTTCTGACGCAAAAAATAATACGTTTTTTTACGTATTTTGGCGCCAGAATCCGTGTTTTTACGGATTTTGGCACTTAAATACTTTTCTTTTCAGATTATGGCGCTAATAAAGTTCTCTCGCTTCTGACGCAAAAAAATACGGTTTTTTTTTTACAGATTTTGGCGCAATATTCCGTTTTTACGGATTTTGGCACTAAAATACTTTTCTTTAATATTTTGGTGCTAATAATGTTATCTCGCTTCTGACGCCATAAATACGTTTTTCTACAGATTTTGGCGCAAGAATCCGTTTTTTTTACGGATTTTGGCACTAAAATACTTTTCTTTACAGATTTTGGCGCTAATAAAGTTATCTCGCTTCTGGCGCAAAAAATAAGTTTTTCTACAGAGTTTGACGCAAGAATCCGTTTATTTACGGATTTTGGCACTAAAATACTTTTCTTTACATATTTTGGTGCTAATAATGTTATCTCGCTTCTACGCCATAAATACGGTTTTTTATGGATTTTGGCGCAAGAATCCGTTTTTTTACGGATTTTGGCACTAAAATATTTTTCTTTACAGATTTTGCCGCTAAAAACGTTATCTCGCTTCTGACGCAAAAAAATATGTTTTTTTGACAGATTTTGTCGCTAAAATCCTTTTCTTTACAGATTTTGGCGCTAATAAAGTTATCGCGCTTCTGACTCTAAAAATACGTTTTTTTTACGGATTTTGGCGCCAAAATCTATTTTTTTTACGAATTTTGGTGCTAAAATCCTTTTCTTGACTTAGCGCCAAAATATGTTAAGAAAAGAATTTTAGTGGCAAAATCCGTGAAAGACGGATTCTTGCGCCAAAATCTGTAAAAAAAACTTATTTTTGGCGTCAGAATTGAGATAACTTTATTAGCGCCAAAATATGTAAAGAGAAGGATTTTAGTGGCAAAATCCATAAAAAAAATTATTTTTGGCGACAAATGCAAAATAACTTTATTAGCGCCAAAATTCGTAAAAATGCAGATCTTAGCGCCAAAATCTGTTAAAAAAAAGTTATTTTTGGCGACAAACGTGAGATAACTTTATTAGCGACAAAATCCGTAAAAATGCAGATCTTAGCACCAAAATCCGTAAAAAAACTGGACTTTTGGGCTTAAATCTGAAAAAAACTTATTTTTGGCGACAAGCGTGATTTAACTTTATTACCAACAAAATCCATAAAACGACTACAAGATGACATATAAATGCAGTATTGTGCTTTATATCCCCTTTTGTAGGGCGGAGTTACATCCATTGGCTTAATTTATGCATACATTAAAAAACAGGCTTAAAGACCAGCAAAAAACGTTTGTAAAAAACGTGCCAAAAAACGCAAATCGCGGCAAAAAACGACCGTTTTTTTAGCTGCTTTTGACAGGCAGTGGACAGAAAACTCAGTTTCATGAACGTTTTTAGTAATTCGTTTTCAGGTCGTTTTTTGTCCACTGCAGTGTAGACATAGCATACATTTCATAAGGCTTCATTCGTATAGGGCAGATTTAATCAGTATTTTAAATCAAAAGTGGATGCAAAGAACTGCAGTATAATTTTTTTCATTGCATTATCTCTAGAATTCATTCCCCTCGAGATTCTAAAGCGAAGGGGCCTAATAACACTTGTTTAACCCCTTAATATACAGCTTCATTTTTTTTATCCTCTCATCCCCACAGTACAAGAGCCAAGACTTTTTTGTGGGACGAGTTGCATTTTTAAGTACAATTTAATGTGCCATATAATTTATTCAATAACCTACAAAAAATATTTGTGGGCGTAAAAGAAGAGCAGTTGTGACTTGTATTTGTTTGGTTTCATTTTTATAGAGTTCTCTATGCAGTATAAATAAAAATTTAACTTAATTCTTCAAGTCAGTGTGATTCCAGTGATACCATGGGCCACATGTATGAAAGTGTTTAGGTCTAAAACTCACTCTTGCCCATAGAAACCTATGGCAAAAAAGGGAGTTTTAGACCTAAACAGGTTCATACATGTGGCCTAATTTATAATGCCATTTTCTGAGACCAATAACTTTTTTTTATTTTTTTTGCCATCAAAGCTGTATTATTTTGGAGTTACATGTAATGTTTTTTTAATTACTACTTGTTTACTTTTTTATAGTAAGTGATGTGACCAAAAAATACACTTTTGGCATTGGGCATTTTTTCACCATTATATATGCAATAAATGGGAAAGGTTTCCCCTTAAATTTTAATTTAAAAACTTTTATTTTATTTTTTCACAGTTATTTTTTAATTCACTTAAATAATATAATTTTCTTTTAACAATCTTGTATTACACCCTGCCTCTAGCACAATCATGGTAGAGCTGGGGGCTCAGATCCTGCAGTAATACAGACAGATGTATCTACGGGCGACATCTATGAATTCGCATGCACCACTTTTGTAACTTGGCACCGACACACCAGTTTTAAATATATATAGAGGAGTGGATAATATGACAGTATGAATGAAAGTGTTATGCGCCAAACTTTGGCGTAATAAAATGTGTCGTCAGACGCACATTGCGCCAAGTTTGGCCATGTGCCTGTTCTTACATCTATAGAACTGGCAATATATGGCAAAAAAATTGAGAAGGCAAATTCATAGATGTCGCCCTCAGGGGGACATGTATTAAAACTGTCTTGGTCTAAGACTTTCTTTGTGGCCCATAGCAACCAATCAGAACGCCCTTTTAATTTTTTTTATAGCACTATATGAAATGAAAGGGGAGCTCGGATTGGCTGCTATGGGCATCCCACTACAGAGCTGGCGGGCGCCGGCAGCTAATTGCAGGTAACACCCGGCAGTTACAGCGCAGGATGGTGCCAATGCCATCCCGCGCTGTTTAATCCTTTAGAGTGCGTGGCAAACATGGCTGCGGCATCTAAATGAATGAGAACTGTTTCTCATTCCGATCAGGCCCCAGCAGTGAGATTGTGGGGGCCTGATTGGTTAGCATAGCAGCTTCCTGTTTTCTGTTTTACCACCTCCTGCCCCAGGCAGGAAGTAGTAAATCTGCTATATTGGTACACCCTAATGCATTTTAATGCAATAGGCTGTATAAATGATTGCGCCCCCGAGTAGTGAAACACCCTAGGGGGACTCAAAGTTATAGTAAAAATAAATGTTTTACAAATAAAAAAAATTTAAAATAATTAAAAAGTTACACATATTTGGTATCACCACATCTGCAAAAATCTGATCTATTAAAATATGACATCATTTATCTCATAGATGAAAACAATTCCAAACGCCAAAATTGCGTTTTTCTGATAATTTCACATCTCCTAACAATTGGAATAAAAGTGATCAAAAAAGTATCAAAAAGGGAAGTCGAGCGGGATGGACGTGTGAGTGTGGAGCTCCCGCATGAAGAGGCCGAAAATAAGAAAAAAAACCCCGTTTTTGCACCCATCCATGGGTAAAAGAAGACTGCACCTGCAGCAGAAAGCCCCGCAGCTCCGTCGCGGTCCCAGACAGCCCTTGACGTCTTCCTCCACAGGGCCCGACCAGCCGCAGTTCCCGCGTCAGCTCAGGCCTCGGCGCCATTATCACGTGGGTCTGGGAGCAGAGAGAAGGCCCTGACTTCACCCGGCGCAGCAGCGCAGACTGCCTATACAGCGGCTGTCACTCCATGCCGCCCGGGCACCAGGGCGTTCGCAGCAGCTTGGGGATCGCCCGTCCGGGACCTGGACGAGAGAGAGGGACACTTGCAGCCACTCCAGGTACCTGCCGCTTCCCGCTCCCCCCCGGCCATCCTGTGAGGACGTGCAGCCCCTGCCAGGCTCTCCTTCCTCATACCAGGGCGGCAGTACATACGCAGCCATGGCTGCCCCAGGGCCACATAATTCGCCCAACAAGGCTAAAGGGCGCCCTAACATTGCCTCTGAACAAGGAGGATATCTGCCACAGGGGGCCCCTGATGGTTTACTAGCTGGGGACAAGGGCTCTGCGATTTCATGGTCCCCCCATCCATCCTGCAGCAGAGACTCTCTCAGTGGCTCTCACTCATGGCAGGGCTCTCCTGCTCCCTTGCTGGACACTCATAGCCCTGATCTCTCCCGCACTCCACCGTGGGCTGAGAGGATGATGCAGCTCCCTGATAGCAATGAATTGGGAGGGCTCTATTATTGATGTTACAGTGGCCCTTTCAAGAGTAGTTTCATCCCTTAGACAAGATTTCAAGACGATAGCGTCCCGGGTAGAGCAGCTGGAGGATGATCACGACGATACGCGCAAATATCTGACCCAAGTCCACCCAGCCCTATCAGCGCAAATATCCGCTATGCAAGAAATGGCACGCCATCTGGAAGATCTGGATAACCGGGGTTGCCGCAGCAACATGCGTATTAGGGGCCTGCCAGAGTCCCAGGGGGACGAAAATATACAAGCTACGTTGGACTCTCTCTTTTCCCAAGTATTAGGGGACTCCTCCCCCCCTACATTCAAGCTGGACAGGGCCCACAGAGCATTGTGCCCGAAGGGTTCATCTCCACAACCGAGGGATGTCATTTGCTGCTTCCATGACTACCAATTGAAGGAGGCGGTCATGGAGAAGGCCAGGGGTATCCGCTCCATAAAATTCCAGGGTTCCTCAGTCCAGCTCTTTCAAGACTTGTCTTGGGTCACCCTTCAGAAGCGACGGCACCTGAAACCCCTCCTTCTGACCCTTCTGGAACACCGCATACCGTACAGGTGGCACTTCCCGTTTGCCCTATCTGCGCGCAGGGAGGGGCGATCTGCCACGCTGAGATCCTCCCAGGACCTTCCGGACTTCTGCCAAGTCCTTCAGATCCCAATCCCCAAAGTGGACGATTGGGACCTCTTCATTCCTGCTCCTCCTCCTCCCCCGGTATGGCAGAAGGCTTCTCGTCGCAGGGGTGGTAAGGCTGGTCACTCCTCATCTCCCCCAAAGCCTCACCGCTCTCCTGTTCGCTGAGGGATGCCCATCCGGTTGCTGGACTCTAATGGACACATTGGGACTCTCCTTTCTACTGCGGGTGCCAGGTTAATCGTAAACAGCCACCTGTCTGTTTTCTACTTTAGGCTGTATTAGGGGTTATCGTAGCTTATACTGTATGCTTTTGCTCGGCTCTTCTATGGGTTTGTGTTGCAGTCAACCCGTTATTATTGCCGCTCTCAACTGTAGGTGGATATAGACTTCTGGTTTTCATTGATATAGGAGGGGTGAGTCTCGACTGGAGACTTCCATTTGGGGGTCCTCACTTGGGTCTCACTTAGTGTAGCTTTTGCTTCACACACCTCTTATCCCCCAGGACTAGAGACTTGGGGGCCCGAGGGTATCCCTTGACCCCTCTCTCTAGTTGGCTAAACACAGTTTGGTTCCTTCGGGATATTTTTTCATTGTCTTGAATTGTTAAGTGTCTGTGTCTAGTCCTTGTCATACCCCTTCCCTCTGTGCCTTTTCCCAAAGTTGCTCAACCCTAGCTTAAGGTCCCGCACTCTCGGCCCCTTGCTCAGGTGCCCCCTTCTTCCTCCTGCCTAGTTAATTCCAGGGCTTCTCCATCTGGTCTGGCGGTCGCCATGGTTCGGATCCTCACCGTGAATATGAAAGCACTCAACTCTAACGCTAAACGTAGCCTGGTCCTTAGAGAATGTAAGGCACTGCGGGCTGACATTGTCTTCCTGCAGGAGACGCACCGTAGGCCTGGGAGCGCTTTTGCTTTCGCCAGGCATCAAATTCCGGTCACGTTTATGCAAATGGCCCCGACAGAAAGGCGGGGGGTAGCTATAATGGTCTCTAGGTCATGCCTCTGCAGGTCCGCAAGTCTATCCTTGATCCAGCGGGTCGCTTTATCATCCTACAGGCCTCTCTCCATAATAGACCTATTCTGCTTTGCAATGTTTACACCCCTAATGTAGCTCAGCTATCCTTCTTGAAAAGGGTCTTGCATAGACTCTCTGGTCTCCCTTCCTCGGCGGCCCTGGTGGGAGGGGACCTCAACTTAGTGTTCTCAGAGGTGATGGATCGCTGTGCGGTAGGGGGGAGGCCTGCGGGTGGACCGCTGGCCACAATCTCGGCTGCCTTTCGTAAGCTCACAGGGGGCCCAGGGCCTTTTGATCTGTGGGGGTTCCCCAACCCAAAGGGATAGGGGTATCCCTTTTTACTCCCCCCCCCACAAAACCACACACCAGGTGGACTATTTCTTTGGGAATATCCCTACACTGCAGATGGTGACGAGTTCGGTTATTGAGCCGATTACCTGGTCGGATCACGCCCCGGTCATGGTCGACCTAGATTCCCAGGCCCCCACGGCAAGGTCATGTCATTGGAGACTGAACGAGTCCCTTCTCAAAAATCCGACCTACCGAGAGAAGCGGGGGAAATCCCTGACATCCTACTTTGAGACTAATATGGGTTCGGTGACCTCGGTGGCTACCCTGTGGGAGGCTCATAAGGCTGTATTTAGGGGTGAGTGCATTGCCCTGGGCTCTAGGGTCAAGAAGGACTATGAGTTACGGAAGTCCTCTCTGAGGAGTCGTCTTCTGACACTACAGAGACTAATGTACCATACACAAACACTGTCTACACTGCGGCACATAGTGGCTATCCGAAAAGAGCTTAAAGATATCGCGGTTCGTTCAACTGAGAAACTACTATTATATTCCAAGCAGAGGTATTTTGAATATGGCAACAAGGCGCACACAATGTTAGCTAGACAAATAAAAGATAGGACTGTGTCCTCTATGCTGCAGGTGCTCCGAAATAGGGAAGGCACTCTCTTCTACGACCCCAAATCGATTGCTAAAATTTTCTCTGAGTTTTTCTCCAAGCTCTACTCCCTGCCATCGGAGCTCCCGGGGCAGGAGGTGGAGGCAAAACAACTTATTAGGGATTTCTTACAGTCATCCCCCCCTCCCCAGGCTCCCGCCAGAAGCATCTGACTTCCTTAATGCCCCTATCACAACGGAGGAGTGTTGGGAGGTGTTGAAGGAGCTCTCTTCGAGTAGGGCCCAGGGCCGGATGGCCTCCCCTACCAATACTTTAAAACCTTTGCGGATCCTGACCCCGGTTTTTGTCTCTCTTCAACTCCTTCCTTGATGGCTCCCCTATCCCTACTTCCATGTCACATTCACACCTCACGCTTATTCACAAGGCAGGGAAGGACCCAGCTGACAGTGCGAGCTATAGGCCTATAGCTCTTCTGAATTCGGACCTAAAGATTTTCACCAAGTTGATGGCCAATAGGTTGGGTGTGGCTGCCCCAGCTGGTCAACAAGGACCAAGTGGGATTTGTCCCCTCTCGCCAAGGGGGGTGACAACACCAGAAGAACTATCGACTTGATCGAGGTTGTTAATGCTCAATCGGAGCAGGCTCTTCTCCTCAGCCTGGATGCGGGAAAGGCCTTTGACCGGCTGGGGTGGCCATTCCTCTTTGAAACTTTGACTAACTTTGGCTTCGAGGGTTTCCCTTTATGACGGCGATCAGAGGCCTTTTCACTTCCCTTCTGCGGCAGTTAATTGCCCCATTCCCCACCTCGGACACGTTCCAGATTAAAAATGGGACGAGACAAGGGTGTCCGCTGTCCCCCCTCCTGTTTGCCCTCTTCATAGAGCCCCTAGCGGCAGCAATTAGGGCCCAGCCCGATATTAAGGGGGTAAGGGTGAAAGGTAAGGAGTTTAAACTCTCCTTATTTGCCGATGACATCCTCTTAACACTGACAAACCTACATATTTCCCTCCCTCCCTACATATCCTCTTAGAGCGGTTTAGTGTTCTCTCGGAGTACAAGGTCAACGCCACAAAAACGGACGCTCTCCCCATCAATTTACCACCGGAGGAATTAGATCGTCTTAAGCGTAATTTTCCCTACCATTGGCAGGCCCAATCCCTTAAATACTTAGGCGTTATGATAACGGATAAATTTGACACCCTCTATCAGGGTAACTTCCCCCCACTGTTTAGGGAATTGAAGTCTCTCCTTTGTAAATGGCACTCTCTGCCTACCTCGTTTTTTGGTAGGATCAATGCGGTTAAGATGACAACTCTGCCCAAACTCTTATACTTATTTGAGACACTCCCCAAAACCGGTTCCTATGCGAGAAACTGAGTCCCTTCAGGGGAGCCTCCTGACTTTATTTGGTCCCAGGGTAGGCCCGAGTAGCATAAGGATGTCTTAATGCGAGTAAGCAGAGGGGAGGTTGGCCCGGGACCCAATTTCCTCCACTACTACTGGGCAGCCCACCTTCGCCGTATTCCGGCATGGTCGGCCCTGAGATCATACTCCAAATGGATGGAGGTGGAGAGGCTTTGGTTGGCCCCAATCCATCCTAACTCGTTTCTCTGGCAATCTAGGCCCCTCCCCTATAGACCAGCTCTGTTAGCCCAATTAGGGTTCACTCTTAGTATCTGGCAAATGTAGAAAATCAGTTCCATTTGGTTTCCCCGGCTTCTCCTATGACATCATTCTTGTGCACACCTCTCCTACCCCCTAGTTCTTCGGGGTTTTTCGCTCGACCATGGCTGGGGCGTGACCTGTTTCGCTTTGCGGACATTGCTGGGTTCCGGGACAGGAGGCTCCTTCCCTTTGAGGTACTCCAGGAGCAACATGGCCTCCCAGCTACATCTAGATTCCATTACCTCCAGATTAATCACCTCCTTTCCTCTCTCTATGGCACATCAGTTCTCTCCCTCCCTACTAATTTTGAGCGCTTGTGCAAGAGTGGGGGTCTCTACTAGGGGCCTGATCTCCTCTATATACACGCTGTTGAATGAGGCCCAGGACGAGGAGCATAGAATCCACAAATATATGACAAAATGGGAAGCCTACCTAGGCAAGCCGGTGCCTTACACTACTTGGCAGGTTATTTGGAGGGCAGCGGCCAAGTCTTCGGTCTGTGTGGCCCAGAAGGAGAACTTATACAAGATCCTTCTTCATTTGGTACCATACGCCCGACCTTCTTCACAAGTGGTTCCCCCAAACCCCCTCGTTGCTGGAGTTTTGGCAATGCCACGGGAACCCTTACCCACATATTTTGGGAGTGCTCGGTCCTGGGGCCATTCTGGAGGGAGGTGAGGGACCTCTTGGGCAGAGTCTTGGATGTGGAGATTCCTCTCGACCCTTGCGTACTTATTGAGCGGTCCCCGGTGATAACCTCCAAGGGTCCCAAAACCAGGCTGATGTTGCATGTTCTCACAGCGGCTAGGTGCTTGATATCGGGGAGATGGAAACAAACTAACCCCCCAAGTGGCTCTGATCTTGTCCAGAGAATTGGGGAAATCCGCCGCATGGAGTACCTGACGGCTGTTCTACATAATCGGGTAGACCAATTTGAGAAGGTATGGGCTTTTTAGGATGTGCCTCACAGTACCTGAATGAGTGGGTTGCTTATTCTTTCCCTCTTCCTTCCCTCCCCCCCTCCTGTCTGTCTATTGTTCTATGTCTTGATTGTTCATGTTTCCTAAGAGATTTACTTAAGTAATCATTGTTCATTGTCATTAGGGTATACGTTTTGGAGCCAAAGGCCTCGTCCAGGCACACACACAGGTGGCCTCCCTTTCACGTTGTCTACCCTTTGTAGAGGTAATGTCGGAGCACGCCTTCCCTCGCATTCTTTGAAAAATTCACTGGATTACAGGGTCCCCCTTGCTGTGCCATTGGGTACTGCGGGGACACATTTCCCCCACGCAGGAAAAGGAAATTTGAAAATTTTTCATCTTACGGGGCTTCACAAGAACCAGTAGCGCCCCCCCCATGAGGTATCTGACCCTATGCACAATATTACCCCTGCCCCTGCTTATGTAAATGTAGGCCCTGTTGGATATGTTGAAGGGGTTGTTGTACATTTTTAACTTTTTATACCTTATGGATATAAAATACATGTCACTATGTATCCCTGTTTATTAAAAAAAAAAAAATATCAAATTTAAAAATTACAGTTAAAAATAAAAAAAAAAAGTACCCCAAAAAGTTGAAATGTTTTAAAAACCCTGGTAACAATAAAAAGACACTTCACCAAAAAAATTCCCTCCCTCCCCTCTTGTCTGTAGGAAAAGTACAAAAAAAGGGTTTTTGGGAAAGCAGAAAAAAAGCAGCGCAGAAAAAATTTGGGGAAAAATAGAAAATTTTGATTTTTTTTTTGGTCCCAAAAACATAACAAAACTTTACATGAGGTTTTCCCGGATTTGTAAAAACCCTTTTAAAACCCCCCCCCCAGCTACAACATTTTATACTGAAAGATCGAAACGCCGAAAAAAAAAGGGTTTGTTTGTTGTATCTCGTTTTAGTTATGCAAAAAAATTTTTACTCTATGAAAACCCTGGGGCTTTTGTTTTTCCTTTGGGATTTTCTGGTTTTATATGTTGCATGATTGCCCCCTTTGGCATGTTTATTTTTGTTTAGAGCCGGGAAAACTGACCATTTTTAGCTAATGGGAAGTAGTAATTTAAAAAACTGCCCATATCCCCTTTTAGAAGTGTCCCCAAGCAAAAAAAAAATACAAGGGTATTTTCGGCATTTGAGGATTCTAAAACCGCAAAAATAAAATCGTTCAGCCTTTGCCCATAGACAATAATCAACAAAAAAGGGAACCTGTAGTTTTACACAGGTCCTTTTTCTTCTCTGCTCTTTTTGGGTTGCCGGCGGTATTATCCCGGTTTTATTTTGGGCTGTCAGTTTCCCATACTTTTAAATTTGTAAAGGACGACAAAAAAAAAAACAAGACCTGACCGCTTTTTTTTTGGCAAAAGTGAAAAAAAACCGGGGCCCTTTTCTCGGGAAAAAAAAAGTCGACTTCCAACAGTTTTTTTTCCGAGGGCCGGGTGTGGGACATGGGTTTAAAACCACAGTTTTGTGTAATGACAAAATTCAATATTTGTCAGCATTTTTGCCTGCAATTTAAAAGGGGGTTGCCCTCGTTTACAATGTTTGGGGTTTTTAAATTAAAAGATCTTTAAAAAACAAGCAGCTTTGCAAAAATTATTTTCATTAAAAATTTCCTACTGTTTTTGGTTTTCCCTGGTAGTAGGAGTGATCAGCCCCCAAATCACTAAAACCCAAGACCTGTTGTTGTTTTTCTCTCACGGGCTGTCAGTGCTGGTGACTCATCAGCTTCTAAAATGCGGGTTTCTGAGCACAGACCCCCTCCGGGCAAGTTGAGGCCCCTTGTGATGTCTGTAGGGGGGGGGGGGGGGGATGGCTTCTGTGTCTGGTACGGTGCGCCGGAAAAAACCCCTTTGGGGGCCCTTGCTCCCTCCTGCTCTCTACACAGTTTTGAGGAGAGCAAGGGGGAGCTGATCTGGGGTTTCAGAAACATGTGACGCAGTGAGGGGGTTTTTACTAAAAAAAACCATGTGTCTGGGGAGCTTTGGATATACTAATAGAACAGATCAGGGGGGGCATGTGAACAGTTCAATATCCCCTCCGCTGCTCTGTTTCTTGTATTAGTGTAAATGGTGATTTATAGTAAACACACCTTCACAGCTGCCCTGTGTCTGTTCTGACAGGGTTGTTTGTTGTTGCTTGAGATGTTCCGTGGTGGAGATTTGTATAGTAACGTAAGGGATATAGGAATCCTTAACACCCCCCTGCTCTGCGTATTGCATACACTGCTTCACAGACCTCTGGCTCTATAGCCACTATAGATCCGCCCTCTTCCTTGTCTGTCTCTTGACTCTATGGAATAAGGAGCAGCTCTCAGCAACGAAGCTCTTATCGGCCACCAGCGAGCCGCACAGTGAGTGCAGATGATCAGCAGTGATGCAGCAGACCTAGCAGGCACGCCAAACTGGGTTTTAACGTTGGCAGCAAATACTCCCTCTTTTCGGCCCTCCCCCTGCTGATATAGAAGTTACTTGCAGTAGGAGGAGGAGAGCTGTCTGTGGTGCGAGGGGAGGCGGGAAGAGGGAGGAGGAGAGGCTGACCAACGAAGCATGCCCCTGAATTAAAAAATCCTATGCGGGATGCCCAGGACAGACACTGAGGTAGGCCTGAAAGCTGTTAGTGAGACATATCTCCTTTAAATATGCACAAGGTTTCTTAAGGAAAAAGCACAGAATACACATTGGGATAAAAGGCTTCCTGCTGTGCCCATGCAGATGTCATGTAATCTCTGTAAACATGGCACTTAGGCTACAACATTGCAAGCAGCGACATTATTATAAGGCTATGTCTACACAGCACACAGAACGGTTGTTTTTTCAGCCTTTTTCGTTTTCTAAAAGCGACTGAAATCAGGTCCCACAGACTTTAATAGTAGAAACGTCCTGCTGTCTCAACAGGGCGTCTTTTTTCTGTTCATTTTGCTGCTGGTCGCTTTTTGTAACAGGTTGCAAAAAAACGACAAAACAGGGCAGATAATTTACTATTGAAGTCTATGTAAAGCGGAGGACGTTTTTTCAGCGGTTTTTGGTGTGGTTTTTCAACGGTGCTACTGAAAAACTGCCCAGGTACTTAACAAGGTATATGAATTTTGCATACATTGAAAACTGCCCAAAAATGCGCGAAAAAACTGAAAACCGCTCAAAAAACTCGTCGGAAACACAGCTGCTTTGGACAAAAAACTGACATTCAAAGTTTTGTTTTTTGACGAGTTTTTTGTCCTATGCTGTGTGGCACTTGCCTAAGTCATAGGTTTCTAGTGCAAACTGAGATGGGCCCTCAGGAACCCATGACAGGAAGCTGAAACAGCAATAATAGTAGCCATAATTATAGGCATAAATAATAGCGCCAGATAGTGCTAGATAGCAAAAAGCCACCATCTTGTTATTCCTTACAACAAAGTACAGTGCTTTTGCACCTGAGTGGCCCTCTGATCCCCAGAGCAGCTATAGCTGCGCCCATGACTTCTAGCAAGATAGCTTCTATCTGAGAACCTTGAGTGCACACCTGTTGCGTAGGTGGCATTTTCACTACAGTAAGCTTGTCTGTTAAGGACCTTGTTCCTTTGGCTCCATGCAGGATCAGGGGCCCATGTACACAGCCATATTAAAGTCATGTCTTGTAGTGGTCTGTAATAGACTGCTTCAAACCTAAACTGTACCTATGTGTCACTCTGATTATATAAGTGGCATGTTATATTGCATGGCATATTAAAGGGAGAGATCCATAGAAGCATTAGTTCTAAAAGAGACTGTAGTTACACATGGGGCCAGGACATGGTGGCAGATTTAGTGCCTATTGCTATGTGATATTCTAATATGTAACTGTCACTGTATGCCAGTGGCAGACTCTGTACAGTAACTGGTGGCTTATTTGGTGTCTTTTGCTCTGTAAGGCTGCGTTCACATGGCAGTGGACAAATACCGGTCGGTTTGCCGGCCGGTATTTGTCCGGTTTTGCAGCCGTCCCCATGGCCGCGGGGGGGACGGCTTTTCTCCGTGATGAGCGGAGAAGAGCCCTCCCCCTTCCCATTGAGGTGTTCATATTCCGTCCAGAAACCGGACAGAAGAATGAACATGCTCAATGTTTTTTGAGCGGACCGCAGGCGGAAAAACCGCCGGGTGGAAAACCTGTGCAGTGGGGACTGCTGCACAGGTTTTCCATAGAGCACAATTGTGCTCATTTTCGGCCGGTTTTTCAGGCGGTCTGAAAAACCGCAAACCGGCTGAAAAACCGACCGAAAACCCGTGCCGCGGGGACATGGCCTAATACTCTTATTATGGTACGGTCACTGTATGCCAGTGTTCAGACTCCATATAGCACCTACAACACAAATCCAAGATCTGAGATCTATGGAAACCAACCTGAAACTATACAACATGGTATCAAATTATACCAACACAAGGTATTTATTTAAGTAGCGTTTATTAAATATTAATAATACATCTGAAAGCACAAATACATATAGGTGGGGAAGAGGTGTGAGGGGACATTGTAGCTAAGCAATAGTAAATCACAAATGTGATGTAATGCAGTAATAAAGAAAATATATAGCTACAGGGGATCAAAAGTACGCTTATGTAACATTATAAGAAGCATTATAATAGTATTTCCATTATTACATTTAGTGCATCACATAAACTGTTCCAATAGGCCAGTGCCATATCCCATAATAAAGATCCCATAAAATCATGCTAATAGATCCAAAAGGTAACAAGACAGATAGTGCTCATAATATCATAGATGGATTAATATTACCTAGATAGAAATAGCCTCTGCCACCACTGGAGTGCCAGTCCTGTCGCATGTTTTTTTGGGGGGCTTCTACGGGACCGTGAAGTTTTTGTGTTAATAGAAATTTTTAATATTTAATAAACTTTGTTATAGTCTTCTTAAATAAGTACTGTGTGTTGGAATAATTTGATAACGTTTTGTTCCATACAGCATCTGATGGTGCCTATTACCTTGTACTACTCTAATATAGTACGGTCACTGTATGCTGGTGTTCAGACTCCATATAGCAACTGATGGTTTATTTGGTGCCTATTGCCTTGCAATACTCTAATATGGTGCGGTCACTGTATGCCGGTGTTCAGACTCTGTACAGCACCTGATGGTTTATTTGGTGCCTATTGCCTTGTAATACTCTAATATGGTGCGGTCACTGTATGCCGGTGTTCAGACTCCATACAACACGATCTCAGACTTCGACAGGTTTAAATTTAAACTGGACCCAGTAAGACTTTTAAAATTTTTTCTCGTATTAAAAACATCCAAAACCCGGCTTTTCCCGGGCCCTAATGCACACATAACCATTTTTTGGGGGAATTGAATGTAAGCAAATACTGATCGTTTTGGTGCTACCTCCTGTTCGTTTGGTTCAGTTCAAAAAACACATCCTGTGCATAGGGGGTCCCGAGCAAGATGGGGCGGGGAGGCACACCGCGCACCACCGCTCAAACGTTTTGGGGTAAACCCTCCCCCTTCTTCAGGCAAATGTCACAGTCTACAGCCCTTTCTTTTGTAGATTTAAAAAAATTAACCCCTTAGTTACCCAAAACAATTAAAAAAAAAATTAACCCCTTTGTCCCTTACAGCCAACACTTGGAATAGATTAACTCTATCCTACAAGCTCGTATTTACAAACCAAATTTATAAAAATATCATAAATTAAGGTTTTTTCATTTAAAACCCTTTCGGGACAATATTCTAATGCGTAACCCAAAATGTTTCATTTCAAGATTTAGTACCATTAAGCACTATCACTACATTTGACCTTTTCCAATACACACCACCCCAAACCCCCTCACATATTCGTCCGTCCTCAAAATGCGGCTACAGAATTTTCCCCCCGAAGCTTTTTTCCTATGATATTACCAAATTTTTTGCTCCTTTCACTTACTGGGTTTTGATTTTTTTTTCTTAAATGATTTTATAGCTGACTTGCTCTTTTAATTCTACCTTAAAACATTTCTTGATGCCTGTCCCACAATACTCGCCCACAAGGGCTTTTTGAGCATAAGATAACCCCTTCACTGTCACATTGTGAAACCCTTGGATTTTTTTTTTAGGGCCCTTTTTTATGGATGGCATATAGAATCTCCCTTTAAAATATGAGGGAGCAAATTTTAAACCATTCAACAGGGGAAATGCCCATTCTTGGGGCTACTAACAGGGGGGTCCCTGTTTTCCTAAATTTTAGGGGGCCTTTTAAAAATGTCTGCAGATATTAATTGTTGGCCAAGGGTCCTCCCTTTTCGGTAAACCCAGCGGGGTGGTTTATTGAAAAGATGTCCAAATTTTGTATCACTACGTACTATCTCCCAATGCTTCAATATCGCCTGTTTAATAACCCAGCGTGCATCTAATAGAGAAAATACGTAAATTGTTGACTTGCCCCTTTTTTTAAGGCGGGGGTTTGAGAAATTTTCCAGGATCCTCACAATCCATCCCACCCTTTCTAAGTTCCACTTCATCATAGCCCCTGCGAATAAGCTTCTCCATGCAAGTCAGGTATTCATTATCATTCAAGCTTATACGTCTGGCCCTTATAAATTGTGATTTTGCTATGCCCTTAAACGTCTGTGGTGCATGCTGACTAGTATGGTGTAATATATTATTACGGTCTGCATCTTTCTTATATAATGATGTAACAATTTCATTATCACATTTTTTTAGCAAGACGTCTAAGTATGTAATGGTGTGCTCATCGCGAGTCATAGTGAATTTAATCAATGGATGTACTTCGTTAAGATACGTGGCAAAGTCCTCGAGCTGTGGCATCGTCCCAGACCACAGCAAGAGGATGTCATCCACATAGCGAAACCATGAGATGATATGGCTATTAAACTGTGAGGGAAACAATGTATTGGTTCTCAAATGATTGCATATATAGATTAGCAAAGCTGGGTGCTGTCGGGGACCCCATCGACACTCCTTGTTTTTGAAGGAACGATTGCTCCTCAAAACGAAAGTAGTTCTTGGTTAGAACTGTTTCTAGTAACTGCATTATAAACGCAGATATTAAACGGCCCGCTGAAAATAGGAAACAGACACTGTTAAGTAGCACAAGATCGGGCACTTTCGCATGTTTGAAATGCGTCAATTGCTCCCTCATATTAAAGGGAGATTCTATATGCCATCCGACTAAAGGCCATAAAATAAAAATCCAAAGGTTTCACACATGTGACAGCGAAGGGGTTATCTATATGCTCAAATGCCCTTGTGGGCGAGTATATGTGGGACAGACATCAAGAAGTGTTAAGGTTAGAATTAATGAGCATAGATCAGCTATCAGATCATTTAAGAAAAAAATAATCAATCCCAGTAAGGATGAAAGCGAGCAAAATGTAGGTAATACCCATAGTAAAAAAGCCTTCGGGGAAACTTCTGTAGCCAGACACTTTGCTGAGGCACGGCACGACCTATGTGAGTGTATTGGAAAAGGTTACATGCAGCGATAGTGCTTACATGAGTACTAAACTCTTGAAACGTGAAGCATTTTGGATTACCACATTAGAATCATTGTCCCCGAAAGGTTTAAATGAAAGCCTTAATTTATGAGTATTTTTATAATAGGTTTGTAAATACGATGCTATGTAGGATATGAGTATAATCTATTCCACGTGTTGGCTGTAAGGAACAAAGGGGTTAATGTTTTTAACTTGTTTTGGGTAACTAAGGGGTTAATTGTTTTAATCTACTTAAGAAACGGCTGTAGACTGTGACACTTATGCCTGAAGAAGGGGGAGGAGTTTACCCCAAAACGTTGCACGCAGGTGTGCCATCCCTGCACCATCTCTGCTCGGGACCTCCTACCTGCACACGGATGTGTGCTTTGAACTGATCCAAACGACCAGGAGGTCGCACCAAAACGCTCAGTATTTGCTTCCATTCAATTGCCCATAAATGGTTATGCTGTGCATTACGGCCGAATGCCTGGATATGGATGTTTTTAATACGATGAATAAAGTTTAAAGTCTTACTAGGGTCCAGCTTAATTTAACCAGTTGTATAAGTGGGGCTTGGAGAACCCCGTGATTGGTGCCCGAAAAGAAGCTACCAGCTCTGCATATAAATACTGGTCTAACATTTTTATACTCAGACTCCATACAGCACCTGATGGCTCAGACTTCAGACAGCACATTGTGGTTCATTTGGTGCCTATTGCAACACTTTTTAATATGGAATGGCCACTGTATGCCAATGTTCGGACTCCATACACACAGATTTGCTGTGTACATGAGGTTTGAAAGGCAAACCAAACAAGGAGCAATACTTACCATCTTAGAAAAATTTATTTTATGTCTTAAATTTTTAAGGCAGATATTGGGGTCAGGTTTACAGGTTTGCTTTTTTTTTTTAGCTGAAACGTTTCCTCCCTGTAGGATCCATTAGTGGCTTTGGCTAAAACATCAATATCTGCGCCACTCTGCCCTGTGTGAACCCGTGAATCTGTCCTTCGCTTATACGGGGTGTTTGAGAATTCTGACTACAAGTATTGGACTGATTTTCTGTAGAATTTCAAATGAAAACACAAAGTACAATAAGGTTAAATCTGGCCGTTGACATTAGATTTGCTGATCCCAATGATTTCAATAGCTTTCTACAACACTGGGGCTGTCAGACAAGAATGAGAGCGCTTAGATTTTTATCTGACTCTTCTATCTGGGAATCTGGGTGACGGGTCTTCTTGGGTAAATGATTATTTAGCCAACAGCTGTCTCATGCATTGCCATCTTAAAGAGATCTTCGCATCAAATACATTTATCACCTATGCATGATAAGTGCCACAACTATGATCACTGGAGGATCCACTCCTAGGAATTACTAGAACGGGGTGCACAGTTTCTCTTCAACTGCATGGCACTGATGACAAATTGTTAATATGGAACATACGCTAACTGACCAATAATGGATATCTTGACAGTCATAGGATAGGTGATAGTTGTATTTAGTGTGAAAATCTTTTATCTATTTGTTGTATAGTAACAAATCTATTTGTTGTATAGTAAAGTAGGTACATAGTCCTATATAAAGTAATCCCGTACACATGTGATGCCAAGTTTGATACATGTAGCATCCTATAAAAAAGATATACAAGTGTTGTTTCCAACCGTGGTTATTATAGTACATTATTATTACTATGTTACTATTGTTACAGTTCATCTTCAGTGACTTAATACACTGTTGCCCAAATAAAACCCAGTAAACAAAACATAAAAAACCAAATAGATGTATAATACCAATGTATATTAGCAGAAAGCCTTGGCTGACAGTTTGTACATTCAAAGGGCTTCATTATATGTATAGCATGTGTGATACTAGCATGTGTTTGATAGCTGCAGTTGTTACTGTACATCAATTTAAATTTGTATTTTTTAATTTCTGGGTTTTGTTTGGACAACAGTGCATTAAGCCACTGACAAAGAACTGTAGCAATAGTAACAAAGTAATATGTTCTTATCTGATGAGAGTGTGTTTCATTGTAATTAGTAGCAGATACTAAATTCAGATAAAGAACTGTGAGGATCTGGTGTAAGAATTTACGACTTGTGTCCCATTGAAGTTCATTTTGCCAGAGTAAACTAAAGAGATAAGAGGCCACATTTTCTTTGCTATCTGTTTTGTTTCCTGACCAGCATACCTTCCAGGTTCCCAGCTGTCAAAACCGTACATCACGGTCTTTATATCTAAAAAATAGAAAGTCTACAGCACTCCAAATAAGAAGAAAAAAGTCAAGTAAACCGGTGCTATATTCACCCATGCACTTGCAATGTTTCAGATCTTTTTCAAGGCTCTATTGCAGAACTGAAACATTGCAAGTTTACTTTACTTTTTTCTACTTATTTGGAGTGCTGTGGACTTTCTATTTTTCATACATTGTGGTTTTGGTCAATACCTATTCGCTGGCACCCACTACTCTTCTTTTGTGTGCTGCATTATTTTTTCTTTATGTCTTTATATCTAGAAGCTTGTCAGTGAACTATGGGTTATGATGCATGGTCTATCCCCCACAGCGATGTATGAGAGTAAGGGTATGTTCACACGGCAAATTGCGCCGCATACTGTGCATGCCACACTATGCCGGGTATTGTGGAAGTACGCGCTGGCGATGGGGAAAACAGCAGGTAATCATAGCTCTCAATGAGAGCTATGAATTACCATATTTGCGGTCCGTACTTTGGGTGTATTACAGCATGTGTGAAACACAGCCACACGGCAGTAGTAAAATGCAGGTCGGATTCGGTATTTTATTGTCTCTTGAATGATTTTGGGGGCTGGGTCTGTCAATGGTTTGTGTATTTGCCCGTCCCCCTAATCATTGAATAACACAGCTTCTGCCCAAAAACCAGGCAGAAGATTGTACATGTTCCGAATTTTTGGGAACACTGGTGGTGTCAAAATCCACCCAGGAGAAAAACCGTGCAGTGTAGATTACTGGGCAGATATTCTATTAAAGTCTATGGGGGTGGTTGACAGTCGGTTTTCAGACAGTTTTCAAATCCGAAAACTGTTTGAAAAAGTGACTGAAAACCATTGCCGTATGGACGGACCCTAAGGCTATGTCTACACTGTATAGTTTTACGATCGTATTTTCGGCACTTTTAGAATTTTAAAAGTGCCAAAAATACGATTGTTTGTGCAGTCCCATAGACTACAATACAAAAGACGAGCTATAATCTCCACAGCTCGTCTTTTCTATGATCGTCTTTTAGCGCCAGTGTATTAGGCTACAATGCGTCAGACAAAAAACAGCCGGAAGCAGACGTTTTTTTTCCGATGCAGGACCGCAGTTATTGTCACGTTTGTGCAAAAACCGCGGTTGCTTTTCTTTTCCTGACATCGCGCATACAATTGTATGGGAAGACGCAGAGAAAACTAAAAGCTTCGGCGTATTATACAACATGTTGTATAATACGCCAGCTCCAGGAGACAATCGTAGAAAAGACGAGCTGTTCTATTGTATTCTACTGGGCTGCATGAACGATCATATTTTCGGCACTTTTAGAATCCTAAAAGCGCCGAAAATATGATCGTAAAGCTTTGGAGTGGAGACATAGCCTTATACAACATGTTGTATAATATGCCGACGCTTTTAGTTTTCTTGGTCTCTTCCCACACAATACAATTGTGTGGGCGATGTCAAAAAAACGAGAAGCGACCGCGGTTTTTGCTCAAAACGTGACAAAAACCTGCATCGAAAAAAAAAAGCTTCCGGACGTTTTTTGTCCGATGTAGTGTAGCCATAGCCTAACATGGCTCTAAAGAGGACCTGTAACATCTCTTGATATGGCTACTTTAGTAAATACTTGTGTTCCCTGTGAAATAACAATTCTGGAGCCTCTTCTTTTATAAGGCTCCACATGACAAGTATTTCAAATCAGAATCCAGTATGGATTCCGACTTGAAATACTCTTCTAACACCAAGAGTAAATCATCCCCATTGACCTCAATATAAAATATGTGTTGTAACTACAATCTTTTTGTCAGTCAAAAAAAATAAAAAGACCTAGAACATGTTCATTCTTATGTCCTATTCTACGGGGTTTCCCTGAACCGACATACAAAGGTTTTGGACATGGATCCATGTCCAAAACCACATTGAGATGAATGGGGCTCGTTTTCTGACTGTAAATCCATCGGGAAAAAAGACCTAAATCCACATTAAATACTTCTTGAAAATCACATTGTCCGACAGTTTTCAGCGGTAGAATTTGACAAGAATCCGACAAGTAAATTTTACTCGTCTTCTGGACGTACCCTAACTCTGTGCTGTGCTGTTCCTCTGTTATTCCTTCGAGAAATATTACGAACAGTCAGATTTTAAAGGGGGGTTTTTCTGCCACAACTGCAAATGATTGGACAATGTCAAATTGTGTTGGGACACCTCCTCCCTCCCCAATTAGTAACACCCAGCTGACAGATTCAGTACAAAACAAGTACCGTATTTACTAAAATAAATATATCATAAATAGCCACAGATTGTCTTAAAGGGACTGTGTCATCAAAAATGATTTATTGTTTAACTCTTGTTTTTATGTTAAACACATTTTTAAAAAAATTTTTTTTATATTTTTTTAATTTTCCATATCACTTTTTAAAATTTTTAATAATTCTTAATCCGCAGTTTTCACTTTTTGGGCCACTAAGCCTAATAAACTGCCGCTTCCTTTTCTGTAAGAAAATTCTCTTGTCTTCTCATTATCACACAAAGAGGTCAAACTAAAAGGGAGACCCCAAAATGTGAAAGATAAACACGGGATCCACCACACAATAGAGCAGTCACATTCCCCCTTTTCACCTCCCTGCACAGTGACTTTTTCCCGGGTCACAGAGCATGACTAAAAACTCCCCTATAGAAGTGAATGGGACTGATCTTAAATCTCCTAGTGCCCTGAAGCTACGAAAACATCCCTGACTGCTACCCCCAACCGTTCGTTCGGGTGCTCTCCTTAAGGAAGACTTCCCTTCCCCTTCTTTAAAAATCAAACAACCTATGGCCCAAAATAAAAAAAGCAGACTTCAAATATTAAAAAATATTAAAAGTGATCTGAAAAATTAAAACAAAAACAACTAATAATTCCTAAAAAATGTGTTTAACATAAAAACATGAATTAAACAATGACTCATTTTTGATGACACATTCCCTTTAAAGGCGATAAAATGGTTCAGAAAGTTCATGGCTTTTCAGAATTGCATGGACTATGCAACCCACTTTGCCTATGCAAATACAAGGAGAATTGTATTTGACTTGCTGGATATTTTAAAGAAATTTTGGGGGCCCCTTTTTATGCAAAAACCCTCTGGGCTAAGACTTTCTTTTTTTGTCCGACAACCAATCGACTCCCGTTTCTTTTCAAAGTCCTGAAAAAAAAAAAAGGGGGCGCTTTGTTTTGGTTTTCCTAGGGGGCAACAAAAACCTTACACCCAGACAGTTTTCATACATGCCCCCCTTACTATTTAAAGTCACCAGAAAATATTACCTTTTATTAAATATCCATCACAGGTATACAAAAAAGTGCAACATTTCAGTTCACATCTCAGGCTTGAAAAGGTTTCTTATGTAAACTGAAATGTTGCAGTTTTTTGTAAATTTTTTGACAGTAATAAAAAAGAATTTCTATGGAACCTTTATCCGGGACTTTTTTTGATAGGATCCTGACCTATGCCGCAGCATTTCAAAGCGAGAAAGATTTGTGGAACTTCTAGTGCTAATTTAATTTTTTTTTACATACCAGGAGAGTCATTGACTTATCTTTTATGATGTTGTTGCAAAATTGTTCCCTAAGTATTGGTTATTTTTGTACATGGAAAGAGTAGAGGTAACAGCACTGCTTTCCCACAGCCCTGAATTGCAAGTTTTACTTTACTTTGCTGAGGCAGATTTTCCTTTCAGGAACATGATCAATCAGAGCCGTCTTAACAGAATTATGGGCCACCGGGCATAGCACTGCAGTGGGCCCTGCCCAAAAACAGACAAACACATGCCCTCCCCGACCCCCCTCAAGCACACCCCCTTTACACCCACTTATGTCTAACTGGCAGCCTGCACCACGGACTGATTGGCAGGCAGGAAGCCCTTGGCTCCCTTCTCCATCATGGTTTTTAACTGTTTGCACATCCTAAAAACACACAGACAGTTAAATAAGCAAAGCCAACCAAGGTATCCAGGGTATGTTTCTTGTATTCCTGAAACAAACATATACCACTCTGGGCCCCTATACTTGTGGGGCCCCCGGGCAACTGCCTAGTGTGCCCAATGGAAAAGATGGCCCTGTGATCAATGTGTGATACATGTGTCAGTGGTTTTAGATTAACCACCAAATTGATTGGCCTAACAAGTGTATGTACAGTAGGGAAAATGTCAGCTGTCACATTCATGCCACACAAGAAGAGACCGTAGCAGTGCACATTATTGATCCAGCGTCTTTGGGGGAGTAAACATTTAGGGGGACATGTATGAAAACTGTCTTGGTCTAAGACTTTTCTTGTTGCCCATAGCAACCAATCAGAGCTCCCCTTTAATTTCATATAGTGCTCTGAAGAAATGAAAGAGGAACACTGATTGGTTGTTATGGGCAACAAGAAAAGTCTTAGACCAAGACAGTTTCCATACATGTCCTCCTTAGCTTTGATAAGGTATATGAATGGATACCACTGTCAGTAGAGCTGATTTATATAAAAGCATTTTGTTTACTTGGGCTTTCCTAGACAGAACCTATTTTTATATTTAAGAAATTCTCATAAAAGAGTTATTTGAATACATAAAAATAGTACAGAACAACTCTAATCCACACAAAGTCCCTATTGCTCCATACTACAAAATGTACATTCCTTGTGCCACCTTACGGGTTATCTGTACATGTTACAAAAGGATTGTCTCCTAGAAACAATGCTACATAATATAAAAAAACAATTCATTCTCTGTAGAAATCCAACAGACAAAACCTATGTTTCACCTGTATGCAGTCAGAGGCACATGGAGGAATGGTACAACACGTAGGGTGACATGCATGATTTTTGGCGCCAAGGCGGCTTTTTTTTTTTTTTGCGCGCATTAGTAGCGTAGAATGCGCCTGAATCTATGAACCTGTTCTACTGCGGGTCATAGATTTAGCGCTTTCTAGCTACAAAGCGACACTTCTGGCTCAGGTAAACCACTTTTAAAGTGTTCTACCTGTTCCAGCAGTAATGAGCCTGGATTTTCTGTACTGAAGCTATAAATGTGTAGCCAAGGCCGTTCCTAGGCGAAATTGCACTCAGGGCGAGGTGAAGAAATTTTGCCCTCCCCCCCCTCCCGTAATGCACCACAATGCGACACATTGCATCCCCATCAATCAAATCTAAAATATACAAAAAGCTTTACCACAATGTGCTATGTATAAAACTACTAAATAATAGTCATACAGTTACCAAATAACACTGCTACACCAACCAGAATCCCAGGCAAATAGTGCCAATGTCCTACTAAGACCACATATCACCAGCACATAGTGACCGAATACTGCGACACCGTGACCACATATCACCACCACATAATGACTGAATAATACAAACTGACCATTACAGAATGCAAACCAGTATACTATATCCTATAGTGCCCTCATACAGTGGATACCAGTTGTACACAGGCTCTGCAGACATATAAATGATTACAGTAAAGTTACATCCAGGCACTTACAGGAGACAGATGCCCCCCTATAGCCATAGATGCCCCCTATAGCCGTTTGATGCCCCCTTGTAGCAGTAGATGCCCCTCTGTAAACCAGTAGATGCCCCCTTGTAGCCATTAGTTGCCTCCTGTAGCCAGTAGCTGCCCCCTTGTAGCCAGTAGCTGCCCCTGTAGCCATTAGATGCCCCCTTGTAGCCATTAGATGCCCCCCTTGTAGCCAGTAGATGCTCCCTGTAGCCAGTAGATTCCCCCCTGTAGCCAGTAGATGCCACCCTCTGTAGACAGTAGATGCCCCTCTGTAGCCAGTAGATGCCCCCACTTGTTGCCTGCAGATGCCCCTGTAGCCAGTAGATGCCCCTTATAGCCAGTAGATGCCCCCCTGTAGCCAGTAGTGCCCCCTTGTAGCCAGTAGATGCCCCCCGTAGCCAGTAGATGCCCCCTTGTAACCTGTAGATGCCCCCTGTAGCCAGTAGATGCCCCCTTGTTTGCTAGTAGATGCTCCTTGTAGCCAGAAGCCCCCCCTGTAGCCAGTAGATGCCCTTATAGCCAGTAGATGCCCCCTGTAGCCAGTAGATGCCCCCCTGTAGCCAGTAGATGCCCCCTTGTAGCCAGTAGATGCCCCCTTGTAGCTAGTAGAAGCCCCCCTGTAGCCAGTAGATGCTCCCTGTAGCCAGTAGATTCCCCCCTTGTAGCCAGTAGATGCCTCCTGTAGCCAGTAGATGCCCCCCTTGTAGCCAGTAGATGCCACCCTCTGTAGCCAGTAGATGCCCCTCTGTAGCCAGTAGATGCCCCCACTTTTAGCCAGCAGATGCCCCTGTAGCCAGTAGATGCCCCTTGTAGCCAGTAGATGCCCCTTATAGCCAGTAGATGCCCCCTGTAGCCAGTAGATGCCTCCTTGTAGCCAGTAGATGCCCCCTGTAGCCAGTAAATGCCCCCCTTGTAACCTGTAGATGCCCCCCTGTAGCCAGTAGACGCCCCCTTGTAGCTAGTAGATGCTCCCTTGTAGCCAGTAAATGCCCCCCTGTAGCCCGTAGATGGCCCCTTGTAGCCAGTATTGCCCCCTTGTAGCTAATAGAAGCCCCCCTGTTAGCCCGTAGATGCTCCCTGTAGCAGTAGATTCCCCCTGTAGCCAGTAGATGCCTCCTGTAGCCAGTAGATGCCCCCCTTGTAGCCAGTAGATGCCACCCTCTGTAGCCAGTAGATGCCCCTCTGTAGCCAGTAGATGCCCCCACTTGTAGCCAGCAGATGCCCCTGTAGCCAGTAGATGCCCCTGTAGGGCCCGTAGATGCCCCTTATAGCCTGTAGATTTCCCCCCCGTAGCCAGTAGATGCCCCCCCCTGTAGCCAGTAGATGCCCCTTGTAGCCTGCAGATGCCCCCTGTAGCCAGTAGATGCCCCCTTGTAACCTGTATATGCCCCCCTGTAGCCAGTAGATGCCCCCTTGTAGCTAGTAGATGCTCCCTTGTAGCCAGAAGCCCCCCTGTAGCCAGTAGATGCCCCTTATAGCCAGTAGATGCCGCCTTGTCGCCAGTAGATGCCCCCCGAGCCAGTAGTTTCCCCCTTGTAGCTAGTAGATGCCCCCTTGTAGCCAGTAGATGCCCCCTGTAGCCAGTAGATGCTCCCTGTAGCCAGTAGATGCTCCCTGTAGCCAGTAGATGCCCCTTATAGCTAGTAGATGCCCCCTGTAGCCAGTAGATGCCCCTTATAGCCAGTAGACGCCCCCCTGTGGCCAGTAGATGCCCCCTGTAGCCAGTAGATGCCTCCTTGTTTCTAGTAGATGCCCCCTGTAGCCAGTAGATGCCCCCCTGTAGCCAGTAGATGCCCCCTGTAGCCAGTAGATGCCCCCTGTAGCCAGTAGATGCCCCTTATAGCCAGTAGATTCCCCCCTGTAGCCAGTAGATGCCCCCTTGTAGCCAGTAGATGCTCCCTTGTAGCCAGTAGATGCCCCTTATAGCCAGTAGATGCCCCCTGTAGCTAGTAGATGCCTCCTTATAGCCAGTAGATGCCCCCTGTAGCCAGTAGATTTCCCCCTGTAGCTAGTAGATGCCTCCTTATAGCCAGTAGATGCCCCTGTAGCCAGTAGATGCCCCCCTGTAGCCAGTAGATGGGCCCCTTATAGCCAGTAGATGCCCCCTGTAGCCAGTAGATGCCCCCCTGTAGCCAGTAGATGCTCCCTGTAGCCAGTACAAGCCCCCTGTAGCCAGAAAATTGCCCCTTATAGCCAGTAGATGCCCCCTGTAGCCAGTAGATGCCCCCTGTAGCCAGTAGATGCCCCCTTATAGCCAGTAGATGCCCCCTGTAGCCAGTAGATGCCCCCCTGTAGCCAGTAGATGCCCCTGTAGCCCGTAGATGCCTCCCTGTAGCCAGTAGATGGGCCCCATACCAGGTATTAGCTAAATTATAAAATAAAAAAAATTACTCCCTCGCCAGGGTCCCCGCGTCCAGCTCCGGAAGCTGCAGAGCATTGTAAGTGGGGGGATTCATCATCCCGCTTACGCTGTCACGCAGCTCCCGGGGATTCTGGCGGCAGAGCTCCCGACCGGGGGGAACCCAGCGTCGCGGGGGTGCGGTAAAAAGCCGTGCCCCCCCTGCGACGCTGATAAGGGGAAAAGGCGGAGGGTTTCGGGGGCTATCCCCGGGCGGGGAGGGGGGGGCCCGCGGACCCCCCTCAGGTGAGTGGGGGAGATGGGCGCCCCGGGATCGCCCGCCTCCCCGCCCCTAGGAACGTTGTAATGGCCCCACTCCCACATGCCCCTGATCAAGCCTTTTTAAAAAGTGCCACGGGGCCCTGTAATGCGCCTAATAGGGATTGCCCCTCATTAAAATATAGCGAACGGGGATGGCCAATTTTCGTTCTGAAAAGACACCAGATTTGACACCCCCCCTTCTAATGCGCCCTATGGACTCTTTGGGAGTTATATTTATGTATCACTGCATGCAGTGATATATTGGTTTAAATCCTCTGTTCATATAGAATTTGTAGTATGAGTTATATTTATGCTTTGTACAACTCTCAGTGTGTATAAAGTTTTACACCAGTAGGGCTCCCAATGGGCAGTCGGGCAGTCCCCGTAGGGGCCCAATAAAAAAGGGGCCCAGTGATATGCAAAAAATGGAAACTTTTTAAGGGGGTGGGGGCCCCATTTGTTTTGGCTGTGTGGGGCCTGAAACGGTTAATAGATGACTGATAGCAGCCCTGACACCCTGTGTACATTAGCCCTGTGTGCATTAGCCTGTATGCTAGCCATAGACCTAAATAGAGGTTTTGGGCCCAAAGAGTGTAAACCAAAAATTTTATAATGTCTGATTCCCATTTTTTTCCCCATTTTTGGGAGGTGGGTTTTAAAGTAGGATTGGGGATAATCATGCCTGACTGTAGAGGACAACTTTTAGTCAAAAGCTTCTTACAAGGATACCTTCTCCATTACATTATATTGTTCAATCACGTGAGTTTAATCTTATATAAGTAATGTAGCAATGCAGAATTAAGTCAACATCCTTTTTTCCATTCGTTAAAGTGTCACAGCGGTTTTCTGATAAGCCGTTTTTAATTGCTAGCACAAAAGGTAATCTGCTTCCTCACTTAAGCCTTTTAATAGTTTTTTTTTCCCAAAAAATAAAAACGTCCGGGGTTTTTAAGCTACATGGCATTTTGCAGGCCCAAAAGTTTTGGTTGTTTTTATTTATTACAATGGTGTCACATTTGCTTTTGCTTAAAGGGGTTGTTCCCAAAACACAAATTCTTTTTTGTTAAAGATCTTTCAAAAAAAAGTCATTTGCAATATTGTCCATTAACAGTGTCCTACCTATTCCTGTATCCCCTCTTGTTGGGCTCATCAGCTCTCAGGTCGCTATAGCACAGACCTGTTTGATCTTCCTGATAGGCTGCCGCACTGTTGCTTTTTAAAAAGCTACAGACCTGGCTTCTACTGCAGCCTAGGGAAGCCAATCCACGCACCGAATTCAAAATAAAACAAGAAAACAGGGCTGAGGTAAAAGAATCAATGTAGTGAGACAACCCCTTTAAATTTTTTTTTTAGTAGGGGTCTTTCCCTGCATTACATAGACAACCCAATGCCCCAAACCATATGCCAAACTGTATAACGTTATGTGTATGGGTCTGTAATAAGGCACCCCAAAAAAATCGTTGGCCCCCTGCTTTTTGCCTCTGGCCTTTATTTATTTTAATGGGGTTTTTAAAGTGATAAGATAAGGGTATTTTAGGAATATTAGAAGGTATCAAGATACTCAGAATAAATCCTTCACAAACATGGGAAAAATATACAGTTGGGTGACCGTCAGAAAGTCAAATATACTGTACATTTTAAATTGGGCTTACAAGATTAAAGGGAAATGTGCCTTGCTGCGGCTGTTTTTTTGTAATACTGTTTTCCTCATAAAATATCAATTGTCGAGCATCTTTTCTTAGTTCTCTGTGTTGTGTGATTCCCCTGTTATTCCTCTTAGGCTATGTTCACACGGCTTAAAACTGGACGTATTTCAGTCCGTAATTACGCGCCGTAGTGCGCAAATTACGGGCTGAAATACGTCCCAGTCATTACGGTAATCCACAGTTCTCATAGAGAAGTATGGATTACGTCTCCTTTCCCTGCTCGGTGAACACAGCTGAGGGGGGAGATAATTGACATGTGAATTACCAGCGGCGTATACGTGCCGCTGGTAATGCAAGTCTATGGGCCGGCGAGGTGGCGGCCCCCCGCCCCCGACCACACGGCGTAATTGCAGGGCGTAATTACGCCCTGCATTTAAGCCGTGTAAACCTAGCCTAAGAAATGTATTACCAATCTGTCAGCTGGGTGTTACTATTTGGGTGTATGTCCCTGCACAGTCTAACATTGTCCAATCAGTGCTGGCAGTCAGTGAGTACAGGGCCACACCCCTTTGAATGATAACACCCATTTGACTGATTCAGTAATCAGTAGAGGGAATAACAGAGGAACAGCACAACACAGAGTTATAAGAGAAGCTTCTCCAGAATTGTGATTTCACAGGAAACACAAGAATTTACTAAAATAGACCTGTCAGGAGATTTTACAGATCCTCTATCAAGTATAGTAAATATAGTATATATCACCTGGGGCAGGAGTATGTGCCCCAGGTGATGGATGCAAACTGATTCTTTGCCTTGGGTAAAATAAACACCTAGCCACAACTTTAGCTCACAGTATAAATTATTCTTGCGTATACACAATATGTGTAATGGGAAATACTTTCTACATGAAGTATACCTAACCCTTTACCTAGGTGGAATGATAACTCCTTAATGACCACCTGCCGACTATGGAAAGCAGGCGTTGAAGGAGTTTTCATAGTGCCACAACTGTGCTAGGAACAGAGCTGTAGTTAACAGCCCTGTTCCTAGAGCAGTCTCTGAAAGCACCAGGAAGCAGAAGAAACCTCCAATTCCCTCGCTTAACCCTTTGATTGCCGCAATCAGTCACCACAGCATAAAGTACATTCCCCTACTCCATCAGGTGACTGGGACTCCCGGTGACCCGATGGAGCCTGGTGAATGTCTGAACAGTCAGGCCTGGGGACTTAGAGTGGCCCCATGGTTGTCTATATAATAAGCCTGCAGTCTGTGTTAGTATGACACAGAAGGTAATGTATTAGCATATTCATGTATACTGACACATTACTAAGTGTTAAAAAAAAGTGTTAAATAACTATCCCTTAGTGGAATTTAAAAAAAAGTAATAAAAAATGTAGAAAAAACAATAAAATAAATAATAAAAAATAAATAAAAAAGTTCCAACTGTTGAAACGCAAGGAGGAAAAAAATACAAAATATTTCTGCTCATTAGGTACTGGGGCTTAAAGGGGTTGTCTCACTACATTGATTCGTCCTGTTTCTTGGTTTCACTTTGAATTCAGGGGTGTGTTTACTGGCTTCCACTAGGCTGCAGTAGAAGCCAGGTCTGTAGCTATAGCAACCAGTACTGGCAGCCTGTCATGAGAGAGTAAACAGGTCTGTAGCTATAGGACCTGAGGAGATGATGCAGCCCATACAAGAGGTGATATCTAGGAATAGGTAGGACACTGTTAATGAACAAATATTGTAAAGTGACTTGTTTTTGCAAGATCTTTAACATAAACAGCAATCCTTGTAGTGAGACAACCCCTTTAAGGGGTTAATAGTGGTGGAACCTCTCGTAGTAATAAAGATTTAAGACAAATTCTAACTCCATCTGTCCTTTCATTTAATCTAATAAACTGTACGGTTTATGTTTGCTGTTTCAATAACAAAGCTTTATTGTTATTTTAGGCTCACGCCCTGGCCTGGCATACCTATAACACTCATTTCCGCCCATCTCAAAAGGGATTCCTGTCTGTGACATTAGGGTCCCACTGGATAGAACCAGAGAAAAGACATTTTGACTTGTCAACTATTAACATGTGTCAAGAGTCTATGGATACTGTACTTGGACGCTTTGCAAAACCTATTTTTATTGATGGCGACTACCCAGAAAGTGTAAAGAAAAAATATGGCTCTATCCTTCCCATGTTTTCAGAGTCGGAAAAAGCTCACATTAAAGGGACAGCAGACTTTTTTGCATTCTCCTTTGGACCCAATAACTTTAAGCGGACAAATGATTCCACCAAGTTTGTTCGTGTCTTAATTCACTTAAGGGGGGTGTTGAACTGGATCAAAATGGAATATAATGATCCCAAAATCCTGATAATGGAAAATGGATGGTTCTCAAACAGTAACGTTCAAACTGAAGACACCACCACAGTGTATATCATAAAGAAGTTTATCAATGATATCTTACAGGGTAAGTAGATATCCACTCTCTTCACAGCTCTAATAACCTATTTTTCAACTCATGTTTTAATGTTTTACACATTTTTTGAAGATTTTTGGTTGTGTTTTAATTTCCCATATCACTATCAATATTTTAAAAATTATAAAATCCTGCATTTCTCACTTTGGCCACTAGGCCTAATAATAGTCTGATACTTCCTGTTCTACGGAGAAAACTTTTCAACAGTCTCCTCATTATCAGCACAGACAGGATTACACTGAAAGTCAACACCAATGTATATAGATAACACTGAATCCACCATTTACAGTAGGAGATAATCACAGCTTCCGCTTTCCCCCTCCCTGCTCAGTGACGTCTTCCCAGGCAAAAGAGCGTGTCTAGAAAACTCTCTTATAGAAGTCAATGGGTCTGCTCCTGTTTACAGGCTCCTAATTCCAAGCAGCTGCTGTAATGGATCTCTCTATGAAGCTGTTAAAAGCAGCTCAGGCAAGATGGCTGCCCCCATAATCATTTGCAGCAAACAGAATTAAAAAAAAATCTAGAGTTAAATTAAAATGGCTATGAAGAAAAGGATATGTATTGGTATCTTGTTTTAGTTGGTGATATATTCCCTTTAATCCTGTCTATTGTATTATACTACATTTAAGGACAATCTCCCACAACTTTTTTCCCATGATATAACAATAGGAAAGATTACTGATCTCCTAGACAATTTGTCCTTTGATTTTGTGCACTGCTCTATAATGGCATCAGAGCTCCCAAATAATCCTTTTTATTAGGTGAATTATATTTGGAGGAGTCCCAGTCAGAAAGGAGTACTACTATTCTTGTCATGTGCCTTCATTGAGTCAATCAATTGATGAGCAATGTAGATTTGTCATGGTAATGGCTTAATCTACAGATGATCAGCACGTAATTCCAAAGCACGTGGGTGGGGTGGGGGTCACCTGGCCGTCCCCATTGACTTGCATTGTCAGAGTCGCGTAATGTCAATTCTCCCCCCATGCGTACAATACAATCGTATTGTATGCGCGCAGGGCAATCTTTTCCATTGGGCACACTATGCAGTTGCCTGGAGGCCTCACATGTATAGGGGCCCCAAGTGGTGTATATATGTCCCAGGAATACAAGAAACATACCGTGAATCCCTTGGTTGGCTTTGCTTATTTAACTGTTTGTGTGTTTTTAGGACGTTCAAACAGTTAAAAAAACATGGTGGAGAAGGGAGCCAAAGGCTCTCTGACCTACCAAATAGTTTTGTAGGCTACCAGTATCAAGACATAAGTGGAATGATAATATGGGTGTGTTTTGGGGGAGCTCGAGGCATGGCCAAGTGTGATGTCATATATTTGGGCAGGGCCCACTGCAGTGTTATACCCAGGGACCCATAATTCTGTTAAGACGGCTCTGTAGGGGGGGAGGCGCGAGGCATAATCCATATGAGAGCAATGAGAGCTATGAATTACCGTAATTGCGGCATGCATTTCGCCGAAATACGCGGCTTAATAAGCCGTCTGAACATACACTTAGCGTAGCTAGGACTCTTGCATCTGCACGCATGTCTGTTTAAACTGGAGCCATGACAGTAATGATGGATCTGTTTTGTAAAAGATTCCAATGAATCCTAATGGATCCCATTGACCTATAGTGAGGTCTGTCAGGTTTCAGAATATTTGACAGCAAGACTGTATTGGACACCTGACTATTCATGCCATCAAAAAATTGGAAACAATGATGGAAAGACCACAACTCAAACTGAATAGAGCCTTGAGAGTAAATATATTGAAAAAGTGGTTTGGGCTGCTTGAGTGCTGCTGGCTGGGGGGAGCTACCGTTCTGTGAGGGAACCATTAATGCCAGCATGTACTGTGACATACTGAAGTAGAAATTTATCCCCTACCTATGGAAACTAGGCTGCAGGGCAGTATTCCAACACGACAACGACCCCAAACACACCTCCAAGATGACCACTGCCTTGCTAAAGAAAATTGAGGGTAAATATGCTGGACTGGCCAAGCATGTCACCAGACCTAAACCCTATTGAGCATCTGTGGGGCATCATCAAATGGAAAGTGAAGGAGCACAAGGTCTCTAGCATCCAGCATCTCAATGATGTTGTCATGGAGGAGTGGAAGAGGATTCCAGTGGCTGCAACCTGTGAAGCTCTAGTGAACTCCATGCCCAAGAGAGTTAAAGCAGTACTGGAAAATAATTGCGGCCACACAAAATATTGACACTTTGGGCACGATTTTTCCATTTTCTCTTAAGGATGCACTTACTTTTGTAGCCAGAAGTTTTGACAGTGATGGCTGTTTGTTGAGTTATTTTGAGGCCACACCAAATTACACTGTTAGGTTATGTTCACAGCACGTCTTTGCAGGGCATATTTCGGCATGTAATTGCATGCAAAACGCCCAAAGTGCACTTCGCAAATACAGTAATTCAGAGCTCTCATTGAGAATTATAATTACCTGCCGTTTTCCCGACTTACATGCCAGGGAAAGTGAATGTCAGCGCTTCAGAAGTATGCGCTGGTCAGCGGAGCACGCAGTACGCACCGAATACGTCTGCAATACGCCCTGTGAACATACCCGTATACAAGCTGTACACTGACCACTTTACATTATATCAAGATGTCATATCTTAAATGTTGCCCCATGAAAAGGTATAATACACTATTTACAAAAATGTGAGGGGGGTGCTCACTTTTGTGAGATACTGTATAAATTATACATTTATAGAAGAAGACCTTTTCAAATCTGGACATCTTTTAAAGCTATTGCAATGCAAGGTTTTGAGACACTGAGTTATGTGACAGTGCTAATAAAAAGCATAACATGTAGAGTTTCCATTTTCTTTTTTTTGTAACTGTATTTTTATTAAAAGATTTTTTCATATAAACATTATACAGAAAAAGAAAAAAGGAAATTATGAGTTGTACATATTCGACCATTATAACATCCGAATAACACAATAATACAGATCAGCAATCAATATCGGAATCTCGTTAAGCAGTCAAGATCAACAGTGCGTTGAAAATAGAACCACATGTAGAGTTGAACTACATTCGGTGAGAAACAAGGTACTAAGACGACAAGACACATAGGACAAAAGACTGGAAACATGTAGGAAAATACAAAGGGGGAGGTGAAAACATGGTAAAACATAGGTCCTAGGACCTTAACAGAGTCCAATAGGAGATCCAAAGCTCCCAAACTGTGTCATATAAGTCAGGGTTTCCATTTTGTTTTAAGATTAATTTTAATGCAAAAAGAATATGCTGATACAAAATAATGTGCAGCTGTAACTCAAAAATGTTGACATTTTCTTTTTGAAGGTTTGCACAGAGCATTGTATATGTAATTGCAGTCTGAAATATCTTGAGTTTATTGTTAATAAGCTCTTGAATAATCTTATTTGTTTTGGGGACTGTCAACAGCTATTAAATATGACGACATAAAGGTCTTTGGCTACACCGCCTGGTCATTGATGGACAGCTTTGAATGGCAAGAAGGCTACAAAATAAGACGTGGGTTGTTCTATGTAGATTTCACCAACAAAAACAAAACGACAACCCCCAAATCTTCTGCATTGTACTTCAAACAAATCATAAAAGATAACGGCTTTCCAGAAGAGACCTCAGAACGAACAATTCATGGACAGTTTCCCTGTGACTTCTCCTGGGGAATAACGGATTCTGTACTAAAGGTAAATATAGCCGGCAACAATACTGTGGCACATCATACAGGCTTTATTGTGATAGTAAATGTATAACCGTAGAGTTAAATTAAGTAGCATAATGCAAAAGTGGCAATTAATGGTCTGTCCAGATTATTTGCTTTTGCTAAATAAAAGAAAATATTTTTAGAACTTTTTTATTATTTGGACTTAAAGGGGTTTTGCCAAGAAGTGAGCTCCTCACCTAGCAGGCTGATACTCCCATCTTGAGGCTTGAAAAAAGGGGCGTTGTGTTTCTGTGTTTAAAAAACAAGTACCTCCTCTGTGATGTCATCACTCCTCCTCCCATGCACGTTCCTGATACTCAGTCTCTGTAGTTGAGCAAACATTGTTTTGCTAATCCACAGAGGAGAACTGTATTGTGCACAAGCTGTATGCGTTTTATTTCTCCCTCTTATTTGCTCAGGAGAGAAGATAAGCTCAGCAGGCAGCCTTCTTTCATTCCTTCTCAAACTGCTGCAGGGGGATAGGGAGGAAGAGGGCTGAGCAGAGAGCCAGGGAGGGTATGCATGTTTACTCAGATAATTACATTACAACCAATGGATTATATATACAAAAGACACAGGATCTTTCTCCCCAGTCCCTTCAAAGCTGGTTCATGTTCCCTGCCATCAGATAAGAAGTGCAAACAACGCAAGCGCTGCCAGGTCAGTTCCTGATTGTGTCTAATGTAAACTGTCAGGAAACCAAGGGCATGTAATGAAGGCTGTAGCTCTCACAGGCTTCACTTTTTTTAATGACATATATTTAAAAAAGTGATTAAATACCCATTTTGGAGGATCCCACGTCAACATTAGATCGTGGCAAAACCCATTAAAGCTAAATTGAACCTTGTATTTAAATGAATTAAATATTATATAAAAGGTAAATAATGTGTTTGTCTTTTTATTTTTTATCAAAAACTTTACTGGTGCAGCCATGTTGGATGCACACACTTGATTCCTGCAATGTCTGTATAGATAGTGCAACATGATGAGTTTGCTTTTTGGCAGCTAAAATAAATAGCCAGCCTCTTGGAAATGATAGAATACTGCTCATACCACAGAGACATGGAGCAACAGAAGATATGTATACAGAGCTTTCTCTGTGTACTGTTGCTATCTTGCCTTACGTAGAACATCAGCAGTACTTGTTTTAACTTACCTACGTAGTATTCAAATTGAGATGACTCTGCCGTTCTGTACCCATATATGCAGCAAAGCTGACAAGTCAGTATCAGAGGGTTTCCTGCATCTGGTCTAGTGATCAGTGTCAGAACAGCAATATTCCAAGATTTTTCTTTATGCAGATAGTTAAAAAGTCACCAAAAATAAAAATCTGATTTACATATTATGTCATTTTCTGATATCCTAATTTTGTAAATTTTACGTTTTGCAGGCAGAGCTGATCCCATCATCTCCTCAGTTTGTGGATCGTAAATTGTATGTGTGGAATATTACAGGTGACGGCCTTCTGCATGCAGTAAAAGGAGTGGAGCTGAAGACTCGGGCGCCCCAATGTACTGATTTTATCACCATCAAAAAAACAATTAGCACTACTGAAAAATATGAAAGTCACTCATTATCGATTTGCTCTTAACTGGTCATTGATTCTGCCAAAAGGTGACGTGTCCTCAGTTAACAGAGAGGTTCTGAGATATTACCGTTGCATGATAACTGAGGCCTCCAAACTTGGAATCAAGACCATGCTAACACTTTATTACCCGACACATGGATCTTTGAGTCTCCCTGGACCATTGTTAGCCAATGGAGGTTGGTTAAACAAAACCATTACTCAGGCGTTCAGTGACTATGCTAAGCTGTGCTTTTATGAATTTGGTGATCTGGAGAAGCAATGGATCACCATTAACGAGCCAAACCGCCTAAGTCAATATTACCATAACAGCAGCAACAACACCTACCAAGCAGTGCACAATGCTCTCATAGCCCATTCCATAGCATGGCATTTGTATGATCAGCTCTATAGACCTCATCAACACGGTCAAATATCCTTGTCTTTACATGCAGACTGGGCTGAGCCAGCAAATCCCTTCCTACATTCCCACTCTGAGGCTGCGGAAAGGTTCCTACAATTTGACATTGGTTGGATTGCTGAACCAATCCTTGGTTCGGGTGACTATCCAACGCTCATGAGGCAATACATAATCAACAAAAACCAAAAGGGCGAAAGTAAGTCCTTGTTGCCCTATTTCACAGAGAAGGAGAAAAATGCAATTAAAGGTACAGCTGATTTTTTTGCCTTGAATCATTTCACCACTAGATTGGTGATTCACGAACCTAAGAATGATAGCAGATTTGAGTCGGATCGAGACATTTACTTTCTGTCAGATGCAACACGTCTAACATCGTTCAGTGGACTTGCGGTTGTCCCACATGGGATTAGGCGACTTCTGAAATGGATAAAGAAGAACTATGGAAACATTCCTATTTACATTACAGCGAATGGAGTGGACGACAAAGCATTAGAAAAGGATGAACTTAGAATATATTACCTCAAGAAATACATCCAGCAATTATTGCAAGGTGGTGGTCTTCGCTACAGCTTATCAATAAATAGAGCTATAGTAAGATATATAGCCACCTGCAATGTAGAGGACCAGACATGAGCTATGATTTGCCGCAGACTCACATTCTCATACAAACTATCCTTCTTTCATCATATAAGGATAAAGGAATATAATGTATATATAGGGCTGAACATACAGCAGCTTCTGACTCTGGTCTGCAATCATTATGTATGGGTTGTATTATTATGAGGTGTTTTTGAATCTTTTACACCCAGTCATTCAAATGGCTATGTCATAAAAGGACAGACACTTAGGACGACATGTCCCACTACAAATGCAGCATAGTTTTGGTGTATTTTGCGGCAAAAAAGTTTTGACACCATATTCTCTATATAAATGAACTGTAATGTACCCAAACTTAATGCATTATAGGCTGAACATAACACATTGTAATGCACCTATCGAGGCGCATTACATACACTAGCGATGATACGCTATGCACCTCAATTGCACAATTTTTAGGCGCATCAATTTTACTATGCAAGGTATACCAGACGCCAGATTTTTGAAAGGATCGTACTTTCAGGCACACTTTATACTGATTAAATGCGCCTAAAAACTGCTGTGGTGACGCCGATTTTCAGACTAGGTACTAGGGCCCCCCAGTAGATATAGGCAAGTAATAGAGCCTCCAGTAGATATAGGCAGGTATTAGGGCCCCCCAGTAGATATAGGCAGGTAATAGGGCACCCGGTAGATATAGGTAGGTAATAGGGCCTCCAGTAGATATAGGCAGATAATAGGGCCCCCAGTAGATATAGGCAGGTATTTGGGCCTCCAGTAGATATAGGCAGGTGATAAGGCCCCCACTAGACATAGGCAGGTGATATGGCCCCCAGTAGATATAGGCAGGTAATAGGACCCCGGTAGATAGAGGCAGGTGATATGGCCCCCAGTATACATAGGCAGGTAATAGCGCCCCCAGTAGATATAGGCAGGTGATATGGCCCCCAGTAGACATAGGCAGGTAATAGAGCCCCCAGTAGATATAGGTAGGTCTGTCACCCTTTGTGTTATCCAAACATTAAGGGGGTCTGTAGGAGGGGACATACATATGAAGTTCATATTAATTTAATAATCACAAAGCAGCATTAAAACTGAGACAACTGGAGGAAATTGTCACATATTGTAAGTGTATACTCTTAAGTACATACTAATATGCAGACAATTGGCAATTGTTTGATAATGAACTCAAAGAGGTTTTCCAGGACCTATAGAAACCTCCCTACCACCTCCCACTGTGCTAAAATAGAAAGGGAACCCATACTTACCCTTCCCAATGTTTTTTCATGACTTTTAAAAACCTCCCTAAAACCTCCCACACTAAGCCATACTTACCTCTCCCATCTCCAGCGCTGCCAGAGCTCCAGTGTTCCTCTGGTCTCTCACTGATGATCTCACGTTCATGGATCATATGATGCTGCAGCCAATCTCTGGCCTCAGCAGTCACAAGAGCATGTGACCACAGAGGTCAGCGATTGGCTGCAACATCATGTGATCAATGAACATGAGGTCATCAGTGAGGGACCAGTGGGGACACCAGAGATCTGGAATGGTGATAATGTAAGAGGGAAGTATGGGTTAGTGTGGGAGATGGTTGGGAGATTTTTTAAAGTCTTGGAAAACCCTTTTAAACTGTATCCCAACATAGCAGCTACCCAGAGAGCTTTTCTATCTAACATATAGAAAAAAAAGGATGCTTTGAGTTCTGCAAAGTTTTTTTTTTTACATTTCCTCCTACCTCATCTCAGTGCTAATGTGGACCTGATGGACATGATGATTTTAAGACATGTTTATACTGGCCATTTACAAGCAATATTTAAAGGGTTTTCCCATCTCGTAAAATCCTATTTGAGGCCGGCTTGAGCTCGCTGAGAACAGGGAGAGGGCTACACTTGTGCGATTCTCTACATTCATTTTTATGTAAATTTCGAATGTAGCCTAGGATGCTCCCTTGACTATATCCGGAACTCCCATAGAAATGAATGGGGAGCACTGTACAAGTGAGCTGCAAGCTGTTATATTTTAAATATTCCCAATTTAAAATTTGAAAACAGCACAAATAAGCATAAGGATAGCAACCGTGGCAGCACACATGCCAACTCTCCCATCGCCACAGAAGAGTGGGCAACTGTCAGATAGTATGGGCTCAGAGGCTGTGTCTGCACTATCCGTAACAGGAGTCGGCTGTGATGTCCAGCAAGGCTCCCGCTGCATGGGCTGAAAACAGAGCTTGCTTCCATCCCAGCCATTTAACTATCTAATTGCCATGGTCAGTAGCATTCATGGCATCTTGGCAATTGCAGGATTCCATTGGATGCCATGGCAGGCATAGACCAAATAATGACCCCTGGGACTGCCATATTAAAGTGCCTATTGAAATCTAATAGGCTATCAGTATAACACAAAGCAATACAGTAATGTATTGCTTTGTATTCTAAAAAAAGATTATGACCATAAAAAAGAGTAAAACAAACACAACACAATATCAGCAGCACTCTATAAGCACTAAAAAAATAGTCAAAGGAGACATAGGACTTTTTTTGAAAAAAGCTTTTCTGCCACTTTGAAATATATGAACATTTTGAGGTTCCTAGTGTACATTTTTGATCAAAACTGTAAATGCCCACTTAGCATGGCAAGGTGAACTCAATTCAGGTGGGAACCTACTCTATGGGGGACATGTATGAAAACGGTCTTGGTCCAAGACTTTCTTTGTTGTCCATAGCAACCAATCAGAGCGCCCCTTTCATTTTTTCAGAGCACTATAGGAAATGAAAGGGGAACGCCAATTGGTTGCTATAGGTAACAAAGAAAGTCTTAGACAAAGAGAGTTTTCATACATGTGGTCATATATGTTACTTCTCCTTGTGTCTGTTCAGACTTTCACGTTTCAGGGAGAGAAGAATCCAGCTATAACCTGATCTTATTACGAAACCTGTGCAGATGGCTGGTGTGCAAAAACCAAGATGGGGGGCCAGCCACTTCCGAATACAAACAGTCCAAAAAGAAAATGAAAATTTTGAGGTTCTTAGCGTACATTTTTTATCAAAACTGTAAATGCATAAAAGAGTAATAAGCAATTAAATAGAAAATGTTAAAAATAAACCCAAAGCCCCTCATTCCCCAATAAAAAGCACCTACTGTATTTTTCGGACTATAAGACGCACTTTTTTCCCACAAATTTAGGAGGAGAATGGTGGTACGTCTTAAATTCCGAAAAATATGGTAGGTGTGTCTTATGGTCCGGTGCGTCTTAAAGTCCGAAAAATACGATAGGTGCGTCTTATGGTCCGGTGCGTCTTAAAGTCAGAGAAATATGGTAATACTGTAAAAAAAAGTTACACATAATAGGTAATCTTATGCACCCCAACATGGTGCCATAGAAAACATCAACTTGTTCCACGAGAAGCCTTGACATATATCCATCAACAACAAAAAATTAAAAACGCAGGAATATTGTGATATATAACAAGATTTTTTTAAGTGATTTTTTTTTGATTTATGGTTTGAGGAAGAGCCTGTAAAAAGAGGCATGGCCTAGAAATGTTGGGGTGGAGTCTGTTAAAAGTGGCGGCAGAAAGTCAAGCTACGCCACTTCACATGAACATGAAAAAAAAGTTCTTGTTCCTTGTATGTAGAAATGGTTAATCCTGTTCTCTCTTGTGAATTGTCTTCCAGCCTCCCTACAAGATAACATTAACTTGAAGGGATACTATGCATTCAAACTGACCGATAAAACTAAACCGCAATATGGATTTTACAGTTCTGCTATTTACGACCTGAAAGCCAAGGCATCAGTGAATACGTATAGTGCAATAATCAGCGCCAATGGATTTCCACTGGACCAGGCTGGAAATCCCTGCACAACGTCAAGTGAAGAGGACTCGTGTTCGTTTTGTACGTTTTTACAACAGAAGAAACCTCTCATCTTTTTTAGCTTCTGCCTGTTTTCCACCACCGCTCTTTTATTAACTGTTACAATAATCCGAAAGTACAAAAGAAAGCGGAGAAAACTTCACTCTGTGAAACACCAGCATAATGCTTGCTTCCTCATCAAAAAGAAAGATGGGTTCAGCCAATGCTGATCCAGATTGCACCGAAATGTGACTTTTTTGCTTAATATTCACTCCATTTGTTCTCTGAAGTCAAAAATGTGTAAACTGTCATGTTTCCGAGCACAGCAGGCCTTCCTCCTATATTTATATCTCTCTAATCGCTTTGCTGTCACAGGAACCTGATGCTCTCATGAGTAGGACCTACACAGAAGTTAATTTATAGACTGAAATTCTACTGTAAATTTTCCATTATTTAAAACGAAAAAACTACCTTTCCGCAATAGTGGTATTTGTTTTTATCTTGCCTTCTAACAGATTAGTAGCACTTTTTTAATTAAAAAAAAAAACCTGTTGTGTATGTTGTGGGAATGCTGCTAGTCTCATCGCTTGAGATGAGGGGTTATACTCCTGTTTTACCTTTGATCATGATTATATGGCTAAAGGGGTTGTCCAGTGGAAAAAAATCTGTTCCAAAAAATATCTCTCACAAAGTTCAGCACTTTTGCTTTCTATTAGTATCTATGAAAGCCACTAATCAGTTTACTGGCTTCTTAAAGGGGTTTTCTCACTATGCAGTTTCACAGTCACAGCCAGCTTTTCTTTCACCCTACTCTCCTCCGGCTGTGGGTGATTCTATAGCAGTGATTAGCATATTTAGCTTCTCTCCATAACTTGCTGAGACATTACAAAGAGCAGTGCAGGAGAGCTAATTTTTAAGTAAACAAAGCTACACAGGCTGTGAAGAGTGAAAGCAAAGGCTTATCAGTAAAACAGCAGCTAATCTTGTTAGAGATAGTGTTTCTCCAGAGCTCAGTCCCTCCGTGGGGTGACTTCACTTGTTGCTTCCTGCTCAAATCAGCTTACAGAGTATGGTCTGGTATGCAGGTTACCATATAAACATGTGTGCACTCCACTCATTTTATTGACCAATGTACTAGTACCTCTCAAAAAATTTGAATATCATTGAAAATTAAAGAGGTTCTCCAGGACTATCTTTTTATTTGTTATAGGGCTCACAAATGTATTATATTAAACCTTGTCATTCATACTGTAATGGGTCTATACAATATATGAGTTTCTCTATTTAACTTAAATTATTGATATCAAATATCTTTTCAGTGATATTCTAATTTTTGACATGTATTAGTATGTGGAAGAAGTCTTCATTTAACTGTCCCTTCAGCTAATCTTTGTAGTGAGAAAACCCCTTTAATCCTTCAATATTTCATCCGTACAAAATAGCGTTGGGCTTAGGGTTTCAGTGTGTGAGTCTGTGGGCTCCAGAAGGCTAAATGAAGTCTAACCTACAGCTTTGGTTCATTGTTAATAAATTAAGTATTTGTAGTGTAGTATTATTGTAGAGATCTGAAGATATCATGAGTTTAGATGACCATGCTGGGATGATTCAAATTAATTTGTAAATTTTAAGAACATATTGGGCTTTGAGTGAAAGTGTATGGTAAACCCCATTCTATTAAACCCTACTCATAATTGACCTGGTCATAGTCTTTATGCCTAATACACAACTCCAGCTTGCTATGATCCCATGTTTCTTTGTATGCCTCTGATGTTACACTTACAGATTCCGTAAGGCTATGTCTATACAGAAAAGGATTTTGGTTCTTTTTTCAGTATTTTGAATCCGCTGAAAAACCGACCCTACCCAGTGCTGTGTAGACCTCAATAGAAAATCCTTGCTGTAGTCTACACAGCACAGATTTTTTACTGAGGTTTTCCTAAAACGAAAACCAACCAGTGGAATATACAACTTGTTGTATTTTCCGCAGGACAAACATCAGATTGTCACAGTTCTAATATGCTAGGCCACAGGGTTCCTGAAAATCCTACCACCGTATTTTGCACAAAAAACGCACAAGAAAATGGCAGTACGGCATGGTCCAGCAATTTGAAAATCTTGTCGCATTTTGTGCGCCATTTTCAAATTGCTGTGTGGCTCTAGCCTAAGAATTATGAGGAAAAAAATTGGCATGGCATACTAACTCACAAAGGCATTCTTCCGTAAAATACAGAACCTGTAAGAGACACCACAGGAGTCTGCAGACGTGTTATAGGCCAAAGTCTGGAAATTACACTTCACTTGTTCAGACACTTATATGACCGCTATCTCTCATGACCCCACATATAAATGTATGCTTGGCTTGGTCTTATTCTGAAGGGTAAGAGGGTATTGAGCTGGTGCCAGACACCTCTGGTGAAAGCTTATGTTACTAAGAAATAAAGTTGAGATCCAACTACTCCGTCCTTCTGTCTCCCAACATCTACTGTCGGTTAACAATTGGGAGTCCCCCACACACATTAGATGGTCTGCTGATCCCACTGAAATTGGGATTGGCTGACATTCATGGCCACCTTAAGGCTATGTTCACATAGCTTAAAATGGGACATATTTCAGTCCGTAATTCGCGCCGTACTGCGCGAATTACGGCTGGAATACATCCCAGTCATTACGATAATCCACAGTTCTCATCGAGAACTATGGATTACGTCTCCTCTCCCCGCTCGGCGAATCCGCCGCGGGGGGACATAAGTGACGTGTCATTTACTAGCGGCGTATACGCGCCGCTAGTAATGATTGTCTATGGACCGGCGAGGTGCCGTCCCCCCGCTCCCGCCCCGTCCCCATCCACACGGCGTAATTGCGGGGCGTAATTACGCCCCGCAAATAAGCCATGTGAACAAAGCCGTAGAAATAAACCAAAATACTGGCTAAAATGCTTTATACCACATGTATGATGTATTTTAGACACTTCTGTCCCTCCAACAAAAGGGGTGTAGCCTCATGTGAAAGGGGAATGGCTTAGTATGCAACATTGTGTACTAAAAATATGAGCCAAAACGTTGTCTTAGTTAGTGGCATAAGGTAAGCCAATTTATAAAAAGTCGAAAATTAGACTATAAGACTAAGTGCTATAAGACTGTCTAACTTTACACTAAGAGCTGGACCATATTGATAAATCTGCTCCAATGTGTGTAGAAGAGTGAAGAAATCAGGCGATACCTTTTAGAGGCTAACTGAGTATATTTGATGGTGAGCTTTCGAGAGTACTAGCTCCTTCCTCAGACATGATGTTATAGAAGAAGGGAGAAGAAGGGAGCTAGTACTCTCAAAAGCTCATCAAATATACTCAGTCTCTAAAAGGTATCGCCTGATTTCTTCACTCTTCTACTACTTTCTATGGCTAACACAGTACAACATTATACTACTACCAATGTGTGTAGAGTAATTGCAGTAGATTATTAAGTAATTATACTGTAGCATGTTGTATGGTTCCCCTTCTTATCCCATAATTATTAATAAGGGATTTTATAATAAATATCTCTTTTGTCCCCACTTTTGCTAAACTGTGGCTTCTGTACATTTGGGTCACATTTTAGAATTCATTACAAGGTTGACAACTCCATTTCTCCATGCTTTTGTATCACATACTTAATTATGGCAGTTCTCACCCGAAGAAAATATTGGTTAAGACCAGCTTTGGATTCGAGGTTATGTTAAGTTAATTTTTTCATTTGTGTGGTATAAAGGGTGATAACCAAATGGGAACGCCAGTTATGTTTGTAACCTAAAACAGACAAAGACTCATTAAATCCGTATCTTCCACATTCTCACTCTGCTTTTGACTGTAATCTCTGAGTAACACTAAACTCACACCTGACCTAGTCCTGACGCTGCAGATGTTCCTAGGTCTAAGTGGCCGAGGCAAAAAAAGTGCATCTAATCCACTATTGAAAGGAAGTAACCTGACTGCACATGCACTGTATGCTTATGCAGATTTCCTGGCACTGGTCTCCCAGTATACATACTGTCTGGTATAGTGGGATAGTGGTTTACTGGACTGGTTGCGACTCCAGGCATATGGCCCCTTCCGATATCAATGCCCATGTGTGACTGCTTCCTCTGCACCCCCTACACTAGACACCCCTTTTACTAAATCCTTTATTGATATATAAATTCCTATAGTTGATTTAAATACATATTAGAATATGTTTGCAAAGGTGTAGAAACAGATGAAGAATATTGCACTCAAAAAAAGCTTGTAGCTTCAGTGTTTAGTTATACAAACAGCCAGAAAAAAATGTTAAACTGAATATTGAATTAACGTATGCAAGATAAACAGGGACGCCATATATCACTGCACCTCAGACCTCTTATTAAGGGGTTCTCTGGGTCTGTTTAAAAATAAAAGTATATTGAAATGAATATAGGATTTAGTTAAACTTTTAATACATATTCACCAGCAAATTGGTTCCAAAGCAAGGCATGCCAACCAATCAGGCGTCACCTCTCTATGGCCCTATGGGTTAATAAGATAAGCAACCTGACCGGTGGTTTCATGGCAACTGTTTCGCCTTATATTTTTAGTTTTGATATCTCGCCCACTCCTCTTCCTCCACCAATATTTACAGAAACATTGCTGGTCCCAAAATTTTTCTTCTTTCCCCTTGAATATATTTCCATAAGCTCAGAGATCATTGTTTATGGAGTTTTTATGGCAATATTTTTATTTATTAAGGTCGTATTTTCCAGATATTGTTGGTATAGATGGGAGTTCACATGCGTTTGTTTTCCATTGATTTTTCATTGTATAACTTTTTTTAATCAGTTTCTTTATTTGAGCCAACTATCTCTTAAATTGCTTTCCTGGCAAGTTGTTTTGGACAATCATTCGAGAAGACATAGCCTAGACAGGTTTTTCTGTCACATCTATTCTGTGTTTGGTTGTAATGCTAATGTGCCTATACCCTCAAGGGCTTCAACCCACAGTTATTCTTGCTGACTTTCCAATACCCATGCACACTCAGCTTGACACACATGTTTTCAATAGGAGAACTTCTTGTCTTATCACCTGTGGTAACAAAGGATGGGATTTGTTGAAATTTAACATGCCTGATCTTTTTTCTTTCCCCAAACATAGACTGTTGGCAAATAATCTGGACATCTCTATATAGATTAGTCAATGGACTGATCCCATCAAAATTTTCAGGTTCAGCCAACTGTCCCCTAATGTGCTTATGCATTAGGCATGTTTAAAGGGGTAATGTAGCCCTTCCTGATATGTCTGCATTGGTAAATACTTGTGCTCCCTGTGAATTCTCTGTTATTCCTTCTAGAAATTCCTTACCAATCTGCCAGGTGGGTATTACCAATTAGGATGTGTTCCTGCACAGCCTGACATTGCAATTGGTGTTGGCAGAGTCAGTGCTTGGACACACCCCTCTGAACATTGGTAACACCCAGCTGACTAATTAAGTTTTAGATTTCTACCAGGAATAAGAGAAGAAGAACACAGAGTTATAAGGGAAGATGCACAAGAATTGTTTTTTTACAGGGAGCACAAGGATTTCCTAAAACAGACTTATCAGGAGTCACGGGTTCTCTTTGCAAAATAACTTCCCTTAGCAAACAAGGCCTGCAGGTTACCCTAAAGCCACTCATTGTGATTCAGAATAAGGATGTGTTCACACATTCAGGTTTTTAGGTATAGTTTTTTAATCTAAAGCCAAGAATAGACATAAAAATAGAAGCCTCAGACTTTCCCTTACACACGACGCCTATTCTGGGCTTTGGATTGAAAACGGTATCTAAAAACATGAACGTGTGAACAATAGACTCTTACAATAAAATGTATATGTGTCATTATTTGTTAGTGTTTGTGTTATAATATCTTCATGGCTGTATTGAACCTAAAAAAACTAAATGCCAGTGAACTTTGATGAAATAAAATATAAAAATTTTAATAACTTCCAGGCACTGCTTCTTTTTTTGGTGGATGTCATAATTTATACTCCAGAAGTAGAACCTAGAGATATAATGTAACACAGGGGCGTAATTACCGGGGTAGCAGGGGTAGCAGTTGCTCCGGGGCCCGTGCGCTTAGGGGGGCCAGCTGCTACTGCGTCCGCTACCCCGGTAGTTAAGCCCGTGTGCCCACCGGCAGTGTACATACTAATTCACTGCGGCGGGCGGGGAGCTGAGGGGCCCGGCGCATACTGCCTCTGAACGCCCGTGCCCTCCGGCCCAAGTGTTCAGAGGCAGCGCTTCCATGGAGATAGCAGAACGGAGCGGCGATCGATCCGCTCTGCTACTTCCCCTGCCGGCCCTCTGTGATCACGTGGGCGCGCGCGGTGACGTCACATCACCGCGCCACCCGCGCTGAGCACAGAGGCTGCAGAGAGGCTGCAGCGGGGCGCATCGGGGGAACGTGGACCAAGGTGAGTAAGGGATTTCTTATTTTACCTGCCCCTAAGCCTGCCTGTATACCCCCTAAGCCTGCTGTATACCCCCCTAAGCCGCCTGTATACCCCCTAAGCCTGCTGTATACCCCCAAAGCTGCTGTATACCCCCTAAGCCTGCTGTATACCCCCCAAAGCCTGCTGTATACCCACTAAATCTGCTGTATACCCCCTAAGCCTGCCTGTATATCCCCTAAGCCTGCCTGTATACCCCTAAGCCTGCCTGTATACCCACGAAGCCTGCCTGTATACACCCCCTAAAGGCTGCCTGTATACGCCCCCTAAAGGCTGCCTATATAGCCCCCTAAAGGCTGCCTATATAGCCCCCTAGCTTGCCTTTATACCCCCCCAGCCTGCCTATATAGCCCCCTAAAGGCTGCCTATATAGCTCTAAGTCTGCCTGCCTGAATAGCCCTATACCTACCGTGAAGCCTGTCTGCCTATATAGCCCCTATAGCCCCCTAAAGCTTGCCTACCTATATAGCCCCCGAAGCCTGCCTGTTTACTTATATGAGGCCCCTTTAGCTACCTAAAACCTACCTATATGGCCCCTATAGCCCACCTAACCCCTGTCTACCTGTATGGCTCCCTATAGCTACCTAAACTCTGCCTGCCTATATGGGCACTCTATTGGCTACCTAAACCTTGCCTAAATGGACCCCATATAGCCAGGGGGCAGGTGCTGGAAAAGTCAGGATTCTAAGATATTTGTGTCTAAATCTGCAGGGACAAGTGGTCGGGAGATGTCACCATGATGGCGGACTGGACCGGATGCAGAACAAAGGGTAAAGTCAACGACTCGTCAGAGAGACGTCACCTGTGAGTCACAAGATGTAACTACACTGTAATCACATATGTCTGCACAGGCTGTGTACACTGCTATCTACCACTATATGGTCACTGTTATGGTGGTTATTATTAACAGTCTGCAGAGCCTGTGATACAGTGGTATATACCACTATATGGTCACTGTATGGAGGTAATATACAGTCTGCAGAGCCTGTGTACACTGGTGTCTACCACTATATGGTCACTGTATGGTGGTTATATACAGTCTGTAGAGCCTGTGTACACTGGTATATACCACTATATGGTCACTGTATGGAGGTAATATACAGTCTGCAGAGCCTGTGTACACTGGTGTCTACCACTATATGGTCACTGTATGGTGGTTATATACAGTCTGTAGAGCCTGTGTACACTAGTATATACCACTATATGGTCACTGTATGGTGGTTATATACAGTCTGCAGAGCCTGTGTACACTAGTATATACCACTATATGGTCACTATATGGCGGTACTATTGGTCTTTGTGTACTGATCAGTAATAGTGTAGGGGTATTATTCAGTCACTACGTGGTGGTAATTTGTGGTTGTGTTCTGGAGGTATAATCAGGTTCCTCTGTAGTAACGTTAGTGGTAATATTGGTTTCGGTATAGTGGATTTGTTTGGTAGCAGTATGATGGTGATATGTATGATGAGGTATTTACCCCTTGTATTATCTAGTAACTGCATGTTCTGGTAAATGTTCGTGGTCAGGGAGGTGGGCAAGGGGGGGGGGGGGTGGGGGCCCCTTCCAAAAGTTTGCTTTGGGGCCCGGACTTCTCTAGGTACGCCCCTGATGTAACATATGGCATATTCCGTATGAATGCTTCTCTAGAAACAATGGGCCTCATGTATGAAAACTGTCTAGCTCTAAGACTTTCTTGTTGCCCATAGCAACCAGTCAGAACCCATAGCAACCAATAAGAGCCCCCCTTTTATTTTTTTTCAGAACACTATATGAAATGAAAGGGGCGTTCTGATTGGTTGCTATGGGCAGCAAAGAATGTCTTAGGGTATGTTCACACGGCGTAATTGCGGGGTGTATTTCGGCGCGTAATTGCACTACAATATGCCTGGGATGGGCCCCATAATTACAGTAATTCATAGCTCTCACAGGGAACTCTGAATTATGTTGATCTTCCCCGATGCGTATTGAACGATGGGTGAAAGAAGTGACATGGAGCTGAATGGAGTCACTCCCTCACCCCTGGCCACCACAATATCATAAAAGGGAAGACTGCACAAATGCAAAAATACTGATAAGACAACCACTCACAGCCTTCTATATATGAGGGGGGTGGTTGCTGGCATTATGATTGCATATAGATAAGGCGATAAAAAGGGTGTCACCATTTCTACAGATAAGGGTGGTGCACGATGCTGGCTTATAGCCTATGATGGCTCTACTATTCAATTGCACGGGCTGCTCAGTACTTTTTACATGTCCAACGCAAAATACTGACACCCTTTGCTCCCCAGTACTTTGGGAAAAATGACATACTGGAAAAATATTAAATATGAGGTATTAGTTGCTTTATACTGTGGTTTTTTCACATACTGGTGTGAACTGGTACTTACTTAATGTGCAGTTTTTCATCATTCAGTTGCTCCCCTAGTGAATGGGTGTGTGAGCTTCTGCTCATTAGTTATCTGCACCTGTTTTACCTTTCCCAAGTAGCACAGGGGCTTGTGTTGCCTCCTACTATGTTCAGTCTATAGTCCAGCCATTGAGGTGGAGTAATTGTGCCATTAGCTGGAGCCATTGAGTAAGTATGGCCTTCAGGTTCCATATAACACAAATATGGTACCATTGAGAGAGTAAGGAGTCTCTCAATAAAACCATGAGAGACTTTATGACTCACATTGAAGGCGAGTTTGTGGACCACACAGACATTTGACAGGTGCCCGGGTTGTCAAGCAAGGATGGGGTCCGTTTATCCGACATTTGCTTGGACATGTTTAACAGTAACTCGCAAGAAAGATTGGCAGCCTGGTTTCAAGGGGTTGGCTAGCGGGGAGAATAGACAGGCCAGCGTAGGTGGAGGAGCTTTCCTTTTTGTTGCAGATCACAACGCTGCACTCCCACAGTTTGGTGGTAGACCATGGCCTGTCACCATGAGCTCGACAGCAGGGTGAACTCACACATGGGGCGAGACAAGCTATACGGCAGCTTTCCTGAATTTTTGGGCTAGGGCAGTCAAAGAGGTTGGAGGACGATCCAGCGACGGGACAGCCGTATCAGGTGGGCATGGGGGCAGACGGGCCCCAGCTCAGAGAGTGCTGTGTTCTGATTGGGGTCAGGCTCTGTATTTCTTAATGTTTATGTGAATAAAGGGTGGCACAGGTCAGTAAACCTTTGCCAAGTATCATGTTGTGTTTTTATTGGGTTTATGGAAGTCACAAATATGGTGACCATATCCTTACAGAGTCACCACATGGAGAATATGGGCACAAAGTGGACCTTTAGTGCACTCAGTGTTCTATTACATGCTGAAAACCTTATGCTTTGGACAACATACAAGTAACAGGCCAATCGGAGAGGCATAAGGCAAAACAGTAGTAAACCACAAAAAAATACAAGGATTATTGTTGAACTTTCAACACAGATCATAGTCCTCTAAATGGAGAGATTATCATACATCATCTTATTTCTTACTACTTTCTTCCTCTCAACTAATCCCTGTTTTTCTTTCACATTTTAATGACTTCTGTATTAATAAAAACAGTATACTTAAAAGGTAAAGTAACATTTGGATTCCCTCCTTTTGCCTGCTGGCTGTACGTGGGCTGTACTTCAATGGATAAACCAGGTTTCTGAATCAGTCAATGTAAAATAAATCTAATAGTGTGACATTTGCATAGTTGTGATAACCTTCCCGGGTCATCTCATCTGATAACACCACCTACTGGTAGCAGGCACATTGCAAACATCAGGAGAGATAAGATAGTCCCCTGTGGCAGTGCACAGAACAGTTCAGAGTTGGGGACTGTATCTCTTCATCATCTACCAGTCAGGAGGAATTCCAGCTAGGGCAACTCATAAATACTGTCTGTAGTGCTCCATGGTGGAGAAGTTCAGTGATGTCTGCTGGTCATGCAGCTGTGGGGTTGGATCTGTACTGTGTCAGGGCAGAGAAGATTTATAAAGGACTGCTTCAATCATGGATTTTTGGCTGATGGGGTTGTAAATTTCTTTGGCTGACTGATGGAATTCCAGTTTAGTTATATAGCCCAATGACATTCCATAGATAAGGAGGACTCAAGATAACATTGTGCTAGAGGTCCTCTGAGGGCTTAGAACAAAAGGTAGACAGCTGGCATGCACAGTATAACTAAAGGTAAATGATTCCATAGTATGGGTGAAGGCTCTTACTTCTCTGGAGGTGGGTGGACCACAAGTCTTTATCTCTGAAGATCTTTTTTTCTTGGTCCTGGTTGAGCATCCAGCTTGCATCTGTGGGTTTCAGCATTATGTATATATTGCTGATATTATCGCTATCTGTCCTGATGTGTACCCCTTGTGTGGTTAGCGGCCTCTGAACCTTTTCTCTCTTCAGAGTCGGAGCCTCCATCATGTCAACTTGTCCATTTACCCCAGTTGTATCAAGGGTGCTGCTTGGCGTGTGACTTTGGCTCTTTTACTCACTTATGTTTGAAATGAAGCACTAGTCACTCACCACATTAATTTACTAGAGGATTGTAGTATTAATAATACCATGTAATGTAAAAAAAAAAAGCAAGAACATGCAATTCTGCATTGTAGCTCTGGGATAAATTATTTTAGGGACAAGCATAGATATGGAAAAGAATGGTAGTACATAGGTTTTGCTTCAAAGGAAACCTGTCTGATGGTTTATGCTGCCCTGCCTGAGAGCAGGATGTGATAGAGGGAGAGAAGCTGAGCTGTGTGAATTATAGGGTTATATGCAATTCAATTTTACTTTTGTATTGCAAAAGAAAATTTAAAGAGATAGCAAGGGTCTAGCGCTTTCGATAATAGTGTAATGGCAGTGCCGAATAAAATAAGGGATATAATCCCAAATAGAATTTATCTCTTTATTAAATAAATAAAGTATAACCACTGATTAAACTATAAAATAAGTCAGACCTGTTGAATAAGTCTGTAAAAAGAGGAGACAGATGCAACGCGTTTCGCCGATACACGTGCTCGGCTTCATCAGGCAGAATGTTCTGAACATACTGTATGTGGGAATAGTAAGCAGGACTCCTACTGTCTCCTAAGGCGTCCTATCAGTATAATTCCTGTTCCAAATCCTATAACCCTATATATCACAGAGCTCAGCTTCTCTCCCTCTATCATATAACCCTATATATCACAATGTTCAGCTTCCTTCCCTCTATCACATCCTGCTCTCAGATAGGACAGCATAAATCACCTGAAAAAATGACATATAAATGAATATAAGCACTCACCCCTATTGCTGACTATTTGTCATTGAGATATTTGCTTGATCTAGCTGCTCGAATGGCATTAACTCCTCAGGTTTCCGGTGTCCCGGTTATTCTGTTGTCGGCAGCAACTGCCAGGTTTCCTTTAATTTGTATTATTGTAAGTGGTTGGCAGCTTATGTGCAGTTGACAACATGTTGTCTGGCAATTCCCTGCCTTGTGCTCAGGCTATTACTGTAGTAGTAGGGGAGTAGGGGCTACCATACGTAGCCCTGTAGCAGCTGGTGGTTGGTAGATGCTGAGCTGTAGAATCCAAGTGCTTACATAAAACAGCAGTAAAGTCATAGTACTATAGAACGCTAAGCTAAGATTCATAAGCCACTGTACTGAAATGAACGCTCAGCCATGTATAACGGAGCTTGCCACGTGGTTCCCACCAGGAGTTTACCCCTGGCGAGCCTCTGTTTTTGACTAAGGTGCGATGGATGGACAGTGGCTGGAATGGGCAGTAGAGAGACTACTCAAGTTTCAAGAGGAAGCAACAGAAGAACCTCCGAATCAAGGTCTAAGGGACTACAGACTGTGAGTGAAAGCACACGAACAGTTCACAAACTGCACAGTTTCAGACATATCGCCACCCTTACCAGAAATCCAATAATCAACAAGTTTTGCAATTCTGGTAATTCACCTCTTTTACCCATGACCGCAGCAAGGGATATGTATATAGCCCATCACACACTTTATATACCAACTCACAATATGTGACTTCTTAAATGAACTACTCAGTACCAACATCGAAGGTATGAAGTGCTAATAATAATGTGACTTACCTATGTATTGCATTTGGGATCCCCTTAATGTGGCGTTCAGCAAGATCCCTCTTGAATACCAGATTTATATACGGTAATCAGCTGTTGTTTCAACATGAGAAAAGCAGGTTTCTTCTAAAGCTTTTTTGGACTTTTGACCACATTTTGAGTTTTCTTAATTGTACTACCTCTTTCCATCAATGACACTAGTAATTCAAAGAACAAGGGCGTTGCCTTATACAGTGAAGGAAATAATTATTTGATCCCTTGCTGATTTTATAAGTTTGCATGCTTATAAAGATATGAACAGTCTATAATGTTAAGGGTAGTTTAATTTTAACATAGAGAGATAGAATATCCAAAATAAAATCCAGAAAATCACATTGTATAAATTATATAAATTTATTTTCATTTTGCAGTGAGAAATAAGTATTTGATCCCTCTGGCAAACAAGACTTAATACTTGGTGGCAAAACCGTTGTTGGCAAGCACAGCAGTCAGACGTTTTTTGTAGTTGATGATGAGGTTTATGCACATGTCAAGTAGAATTTTGGTCCGCTGTTCTTTGCAGATCATCTCTAAATCATTAAGATTTTTAAGCTGTTGCTTGGCAGCTCGGAGCTTCAACTCCCTCCATAAGTTTTCTATGTGATTAAGCTCTGGAGACTGGCTAGGCCACTCCATGACCTTAATGTGCTTCTTTTTGAGCCAATCCTTTGTTGCCTTGGGTGTATGTTTTGGGTCATTGTCTTGCTGGAAGACCCAGCCACAACCCATTTTTAATGTCCTGGCGGAGGGAAGGAGGTTGTCACACCAGGATTTTACGGTACATGGCTCCATCCATTCTCCCACTGATGCAGTTTAGTAGCAGTGTATCTTTAGTAGAGAAACAACCCCAAAACATAATGTTTCCACCTCCATGCTTGACAGTGGGGATGGTGTTGGGTCATAGGCAGCATTTCTCTTCCTACAAACACGGCGAGTTGAGTTAATGCCAAAGAGCTCAATTTTTCTCTCATCTGACCACAGCACCTTCTCCCAATCACTCACAGAATCATCCAGGTGTTCATTGGCGAGCTTCAAAGGGGCCTGCACATGCGCCTTCTTGAGCAGGAGGACCTTGCGGGCACTACAGGGTTTTGAACCATTATGGCGTAATGTGTTACCAATGGTTTTCTTGGTGACTGTGATCCCAGCTGCCTGTGTACTTTTAGGCTGATCTCCCACCAAGGATACCCCACGAGTTGAGATTTTGCATGCTGCCCCAGATCGATGTCGATTGACAGTCATTTTGTATTTCTTCCATTTTCTTACTATTGCTCCAATAGTTGTCTCCTTCTTACCCAGCGTCTTACTTATGGTTTTATAGCACATTCCAGCCTTGTGCAGGTCTATGATCTTGTCTCTGACATCCTTAGAAAGCTCTTTGGCCTTGCCCATGTTGTACAGGTTAGAGTCTGACTGATTAATTGAATTTGTGGACAGAAGTCTTTTTATAAAGGTGACTATTTAAGAAAGCTGTCTTTAACCCCTTAAGGACCCAGCAAGTTTTGGCCTTACTGACACAGCCCTATTTTTTAAATCTGACATAAGCCCCAGAATAGGTGGAGCACCTACTGGACTCTGGGGTCTCATTTTCAATGCGATTTTATTTAGGCACCATTTCAGGTTTGAGGAGGCCCTAAGGTGCTAAAACTTAATAAACCCCCCTAAAAAGACCCCATATTGGAAACTACACCCCTTAAGGTATATATACAGGTGTGTAGTGAGTATATCGACACCACAGGTGATTCACAAATTTTTTTTTTTTGCATTAGGCTGTGAAAATTTTAAAAAAATTGTTTCCAATAATCTGCAATTATAGCTTCAAATGTTTCATATTTACAAGGAATCCTAGAAAAAAGAACCCCAAAACTTTGTTAAGCAATTTTTTCCAAGTTCGGCAATACCTTACATGTGGGTGTAAACTGCTGTTTGGGCGCATGGCAGGGGGTACAAGGGAGGGCGCGCTATTTGGCTTATGGAACACAGATTTTGGTGGGGCCATGTCGCATTTGCAAAGCCACCAAAGAACCAGAACAGGTGAAATCTTCCAGAAGTCACCCCATTTTAGATTCAACACCCCTCATGGATCTCATACGGGGGTGTAGTGTGCATTTTGGGCGCACAGGTGTTCCATCGTTTTTTTAGCATTGGGCCATGAAAATGGGGGGGAAATCGCAGTTCAACCATTGTTTTTTGGGCTTCAATTTTACGGAATCCGCCGTGCAGTGTAAATGATGTCATAACTTTACTATGGAGGTTGGTACAATTGCAATGGTATAAATTTTATATCGTTTTTTATGTTTTGTTACTTTTACACAATAGAAATAGGTCTATAAAAAATTGCGTTTTTATGTTGTCCTATTCTGACAGCCATAACTTTTTCATTTTGCTGTGTGCAGAGCTGTGTAGAGCCTTGTTTTTTGCGGGGTGAATTGATGCTTTTATTGGTACAATTATGGGTTGCATACAATACTTTGCTCACTTTTTATTAAGGTTTTTGTGAGGCGTTTTGAACAAAATACAGCAATCCTGGTAGTGTTTTTTATTTTTATTTTTTATAGCGGTCACTCTGTGTTAGATATGACATGCTAGCTTTACTCAGCAGGTCGATATGATTACAGCAATACCCAATTTGTATTTTTTTTTTTTTTTTTTACTGCTTTTATACAATAGAAACAATTTTATTCAAACAGGAAAACAAATTTTTGTATCGCCATAGTATGAGAGCCATAACGTTTTTATTTTTCTGCGTACGGAGCTTTTTAGGGGCTTGTTTTTTTGCGGGATGAGATGACGTTTTTAATGGTATCCTTTTTGGGGGGACAAGACTTTTTGATCAGTTTTAAATCCGTTTTTTGGAAGGCGGAGTGAAGAAAATACTGCAATCCTAGTAGTGCTTTTTATTTTTAACAGTGCTCACTGTGCAGTATCCGTAATAAGTTAGCTTTACTCTGTGGGTCGATACGATTATGGCGGTACCCAATTTATATAGTTTTTTTTATGTTGAAGCACTTTTAAAAAAAAAAAAAAAAATGTGTTTTTATTGTGTAAAAGAATATTTATGCATCGCTATCTTCTGAGAGCCATAACTTTTTTATTTTTCCATATACAGAGCTGTGTTAAGACTTTTTTTTGCGGGATGAACTGAAGTTTTAATTGGTACAACGTTGGCGTTTATAGGAGTTTTTGATCACTTTTATTCCATTTTATGTGCTGCGGGATGAACAAAAATCTTAATTCTGTGATTGTTTTTTTGTTTTTGTTTTTTTTTTTACGGCGTTCACCATACGGGTAAATTAACATGACAGATTTATAGGGCAGGTCGTTACGCACGCGGCGATACCAAATATGGGTACTTTATTTTTTTTTAATCTTTTTTGGGGTGATTGGCGTTTGTAAAGGGGAAAAGGGCGGTGTACGTATTTTTATTTTATTTTTCGTGTTTGTGTTTTACATGTTTTTCACATTTTTTTACTTTTTTTAACCTTTTTTTTTTACTTTTCCCCATAGCGGATTTGAATGAGAGATCTTCATTCAATAGGAATCAGTACATAGCCTGTGGCTGTGTACTGGTTCCTATGGCAACTGTCAGTCACGATGCCGGGACATGCCCACAGGCCACGGCTGGGCATCGTGACGTCACAGACAACCCGGAAGGCATTCTATGCCTTCCGTGCTGTCTGTCAGCACACAGCAGCCGCACGATCGTGCGCTGCTGTCGCCGACAGAGACGCAGGAGGAGCGATCTCCTCCTGCGTTTTCCTTAGTTATTCCGATGGTCGCGATAATTAAGGGGTTAACACCCCCCCCCTCCCCCCCGGAGTGATCTCGGGTCGGGGCCGACGCTGCGGGATGTCAGCTGTAATATACGATCTAAAGCAGAGTTTGCACGATCCTCAGGATGTATGCATACGTCCTAGGTCGTTAAGGGGTTAATGCAGGTAACAAGTTGATTAGGAGCCTCTAACTGGTCTGTAGGAGCCAGAACTCTCAGGGGCCGTTCACACGGATTATTTTGGCGCGGATTGGCACCGTACTGCAGTACGGCGCCAATCCATCGCAGTAATTACGGTAATCCACCGTTCTCATAGAGAACAGTGAATTCCGTCGCTCCTCACAGCTCGGCGAATCCGCCGGGCGGGGAGAAACTGACATGCACATTATCCAGGCGCAATACGCGCCGTGGATAATGGAAGTCTATGTGGCCGGCGGGCCGCGCCCCCGCACCCGCCCCTTATTCAAGCCGTAATTGCGGGCGAAATCCGTCCCGCAATTACGGCTTGAATAAGCCGTGTGAACCCCGCCTTGATGGTTGGTAGGGGATCAAATACTTATTTCTCTCAGCAAAATGCAAATAAATGTGTATAATGTATACAATGTGATTTCCTGGGTTTTAATTTGGATATTCTATCTCTCAGTGTTAAAATTAACCTACCCTTGAAATTATAGGCTGTTCATGTCATTGTTAGTGGGCAAACTTACCCAATCAGTAAGTGATCAAATAATTATTTCTTTCACTGTACATGTTTTAAAACAGTTTATGTTCAGGTTTAATTTTATGTTTTTGTTTTTTTTACAGATTAATTGAATATTAATGTGTTAATCCAATCACTTGAAGTGCTGCGGAACATTTCGTACCGCTGAGCTGTAGTCTTAACCTGCTTTGTAAACGCAATGTTCTCAGCTTTTGTGTACTGCAGAAAACATTCCCTGCAGGGATTACAAGTGATTTTATATAACCTTTCTGACGTATGAGATTACTGGTGTAGAGATCAATAACAGTGTGAGATGGACATTTTTTAGCTATGAGATCAGGACTTGTCCTAAAGTCACTAATTAAACATACTAATAAACTTTATCGTAGTTGGTTCATCCAGACAACAACTAAATACAATGACCCCTCAACTGACCCCTCAACATATGATATCAGTTGGTTTCAGGAAGACCATTTTAAACTGGAAAATACTGTGAAAAACTAGTATTTGGTTTTAAAGCCTCTAAAATGTCAACCTTACATAAGAAAAAAATAGGAATAAGGAAAAACAAACAGAAACCTAAGAAATATAAAGCAATTCCTTACATGTAACAGCCGGAGACAACTGCTAGAAGCAGTCACTTTATATGGTGAATATAGGAGCTTCTTCAGGGTCCTGTGCAGTACACACAGAGGACCAGAAAAATAACTTGTAGTAAATATAGTAATGTGAGGCCATTGTAGCCTGAGAAACTACTGTGTATAAATATGAACCACCTCGATTTCCTCTAAATTGAATTATATAAGGAGTCATTAAAGGGGTTGTCTCACTACATTGATTTATCTTACCTCAATCCTGTTTTCTTGGTTTCACCTTGAATTCAGGGGCATGTTTACTGGCTCCATTAGGCTGCAGTAGAAGCCAGGTCTGTAGCTATAGCAACCAGTGTTCGCAGCCTATCAGAAGAGATCAAACAGGTCTGTAGCTAAAGCAACCTGAGGAGCTGATGCAGCCCATACAAGAGGGGATATCTCAGAATAGGTAGGACACTGTTAATGGACACATATTGCAAAGTGACTTGTTTTTGCAAGATAAAAAGCAATCCTTGTAGTGAGACAACCCCTTTAATTGTTGGCGTTGGTCTCACACACATAGAAAGGTGAAAAGAGGCTGTAGAATTATACAAGAACCTCATCGTTCCAGGGAGTCACCCTTCCACCTTATTACCCCCCAAAAATTTAATTCAATAAAAAAATTTAATTAAATAAAATCATGTTTATTTCTTTATTTTCATTAGGCAAGGATCAATAGTATTGGTGTAACGAAAATAAAGAAATACAAATGATTTTAGTGAATTAATATTTTTTTTTTCTTTACCCCCATATTATTATTCATTTTATATACACATCGGGACAACTTCTGTAGTCTTATCATTTGATTTCGGCCATGTACAGTTTTATTTCAGAATGCATTAGAAAACCCATAGGAGCGTCGCTCGCTCTCCCATTGGTCCAAATAACGGCGCCTCTTTTAACTTAGCCAATCACAGAGCTCGCTCTGAATTTCTTTTCCCCATAGAACTCTATGAGAAAGTAGCTCGCGCTCTGATTGGCTAAGCTGGACGAGCCCCCGCCGCTTCAACCAATCAGCTCTTTACTGCCATTTTACTGTATTTATGAACTGTTTATGCCGCCTTTGATTTTGAATTGGTTAAAACTTCTCCATACGCAATAATGGCTTGCCCATTCGCCTGTGCGCAATCCTATTCGCTTATTGGCCGAGATAGCCAAACCCCCGCTAGCTCAACCAATCAGCTCTTTTCTGCATTTTTAATGTATTTTGAACTGGCCTGCCTTTGATTCTGATTGGTCAATAGTTCTCCATAGGTTTTAATGGTTCACTGTCGCTCCTATTCTGATTGGCCGGTTTATGCCGACCAATGAGAAGAGCTTACAGAATTTGAATTACTGTATTTCCCGGCAATTTCAAATATCCTAATTCCTGATATTGCGCCGTTCTAGATTTTTGGAAAGTGATTTTTTTATGTAGTTTTTATTTTTGGGGTTTGAGCTCTTTTTCTGAGAATGTTTTCCACCTTTATAAAGGCGATTTTTCGGAATCATCCTCCATGCTGCACGGAGCTGAGCGGCGAGATTTCTCTTGCGATCTTCTATGTTTCCTCGCATGTTCCGTTCTCGCTTCACTTCGCCTCCGCCGGAGCATTTAGTCCAAAATAAACTAGGTCTGACTGTCGGAGCTGCAGAGCGCTGCAATGCGCCGCACTTTGCCGACTCGCGATCGTACATGCCTCGGAGTTTTCGAGCGCGCCGCATCCCGCCCCGGAACGCCTACACTGCGCCCACACCGTGCCCATTGCCGTCCCTTCATGCGAGGCGCAGCTAAAAGTGGCGGACGCTGCGCCTAACACCGCGTCCCTGCGTCCGACAGCGAATTCGGGCCGGGGAGGCGCAGGATACGCCAAAAAACAGGCGAAAAGCCCGTTCATACATGTCGCCCAAAATCCTTATGATCAGTTCCAATACTGTCATCACTTTAATAGGACCTTTGTTCTTATTTCTTTTATGTTTATATTTTATGTCTTTTAATGACCGTTGCTTGCTGACATTAAAACTGACAATTTATATGGATAGTTTCCCAGGTTCCTATTGTGTCAGCTTCAGCTAAAAACTTTACTTATATTGTGGTTTGCATACCTACTGCTTGAGCGCCACCATAGGTCCATATTATATACCTCATCCAATTCATTCAGATGAAAGATCACTTTAATAGGACATTCAAGAAGCAACAATTTCTTCACAGTTTCTACATAATGTTAGAGCTTATACACATAGGGTGACATCTCCCAACACGCCAATGCCAGTTTTTTGGTTTATATTGCGCGAAAACCGCTTTTGATGCCATATTTTGGCTGTAAATGAACCGTCGTACACCAAAACTAGGCTCATTATATGCCGGGACCGACACATTGTAATGTGCCTAAAAATTATGCGCTGTGCGCCTCCATAACGAAATGCGCCTATTGAGTTGCATAGCACATCATTACAAGTGTATATGTGTTGGACGCATTTCACATTTTACAAGTATGTCTTAGGAACATTTCATATACTAGTAACGATAAGCTATGCGCCTCCGTGCGCGATGTGCCGCGATAGGGGCATTACATACGCTTCTAATGATATGCTATGTGCCGCGATTAGCGCTAATAGCAACACAAATCATTTCACTGGTAGCGTATGTAATGCCCCTATCGAGGCACATCGCGCACGTAGGCACATAGCTTATCATTACAAGTATATGAAATGTGCCTAACACATATGTGAAATGCGCCTAACACATACTTATAAAATGTGAAATGCGCCTAACACATATACACTTGAAATTATGTGCTATGCAACTCAATAGGCGCATCTCGTTATGGAGGCGCACAGTGCATCATTTCTAGGCGCATTATGTTTACTATGCAAGGTATACCTGACGCCAGATTTTTGATAGGGTCGGACTTTCTGGCGCACTTTACATTTATTTAATGCACCTAAAAACTGACGTAGCACCACCAATTTTCTGACATTTCGCCCATAATCTTCACACTAACTGGTCAACTGATCAACAGTCCATCAAAAGATATTTTATATCAATCCTAATGTCCATTCTCACAGCTGAGCCAAGCTCCTGTGAAGCTAGTTCCTTCCAGTATAAGATTGATACGAAATGTCTTTAGATGGACAGCTGAAACCTGCTGGTGTGCTGGTTATGTGCATAAGCTCTTATGTAGAAACTGTTGCTTTTTGAATGTCCTATTAAAACGATGACAAAGTATTAGAAGCTATTATAAGGATTTTAGCACAGCAATTGTGCGAGAAATTAAGTGAAAAGGTTTATAGTGACAACTATCACAGTAAGTGTCAAATCCAGACCGGAATGGAAAGAAAACTATGTTTGTGTATAAAAACCATGGACTAGGCAAATGTGTAAGGTCAATCAATTAATTGTACATAGCAATATATAAAGCATTATATTTGCTAATGCTACAGAGGAAGGCATCATTCTCTTACCAAGCATTAGCTAAATAAATGTGTGTAACATTTAGAGATAATGACAACCGTAACTGTAAGTAAGTCTACGAGTCTTGAATATAAACTTGCTAAGCCAGAGGCTTAAGGACCTCCAGCTTGGCTGTACCCAGGTGGACCAAGGTATTATGATCAGTGACCAACGAGAATTCTGCTCCTTCAAGATCAGCAAACCTATTTCATGGCTCACACTAGTGCTAACAGCTCCAGCTTGAAGGAACTGTAGTTGTCTGGGTTTTTCCCATTGCTCCTCAGGGCCCAACTAGCATAAACGATCTTCTTTTGTCCATTTGTGAGGACTTCCCCCAGCCCCTTCCAGCTTCCATTGGTTTGAAGCACAAGTAGGAGTAGCACTGTTTATGCAAGTATTGGGGAGGCTGATCAGTAATCCTCCTAGATGGCTCATCCTGGTTCCTCACTCCATTTCAGTATTTACCTTTTGGCCTGTTCCTGTGAAATCCCCTGCAGCAGCTGATGCAGTGGTGTGCCTACCTACCATCTACAATAGCTGACTAGGCCTAAACATAGCCACAGGTCATTTTCCAGTGCCACACAGCCTAAACCTTAGAATCCATGGGTTGGACCTCATCCCTGGATACCACTCGTTGTAGACACTGTACTTTTCCTGGACAAGTGACATTTACGAGGTTTTAACTTTTGACAGTGTGCCTCCAAGCTCAGCAGTCTAGCTTCTCAAGATGCTCTTCCACCAAAGATATTGACATTGTCCAGCATTATTAGGAGACAATCATGATTTAGATCTCCCACACATTAGAGATCCATAAGTTTCTGGAAGGTATCCGGAGCATTACTTAGCCCAAACGGATCCTCAGAAATACTCCAACCAAGGTAATAAAGGCGGTCTCTTCTCAATCTTTATCTGCTATTGGTACTTGCCAATATTCACTGGCTAGATCTAAGGTGGAGAACAGGGCCGGGACGATGGGTAGGCAGAGGTGGGCGATCGCCTAGGGCACCACCTCTGCCCGTCACGTGGGGGGCGCTGTGCATAAACATAGTAGTACCCGCTGCTATTCACGCCGGCCGCCCGGCGCCGCGGTCTGGCAGACACACACTGTGATTGACAGCAGCACAGTGCTCAGTCTTACTAGTGGCTGCTGCTGCCCGGCCGGCCCACCGTCCCTCCTTCCTCTGCTGCATGGCGCCGTCTTCTGCGGAGCACATGACCACAGGCACTGCGCAGCTACATGCCTCACTGAGTCCTGCATGTTCACCTGTGCGGCAGCGGCGGACACGGAGGTCTGATTGACCAACTATCTGCAGACTTCAGTTCTGCTAGCTACAGAGGTCAGTTTAATTGAAGGTGCAGTACAGTCTGTGTAACTAAGCTACCTACACTTCCAGCTGCTGGGTTATTGCATAAGATGGGCCAGGCGGACATCTTGTGATGTGAACAGTTGGCAGACTGCCAGGCAGTGTGTAGACCCTTTATCCAGCAGGCTGTGATAGTAAGGGTATGTTCACCGTTTGCTTCATGTGCCTAGGGCACCAAATTGGCTTGTCCCTGCCCTGGAGGTGAAACACTGTGGATTTCCCCATCACAGCAAGTGACTCCTTTATAAGAGGAAGAGGCTTGCAGCTTCAGTAATCAACACAAAACTAAAAGGAGCTGTCCTTCTTTTTCACCAGGACAATTATGGAGGCCAAGGGACTTTAGCTCGATGGAATGCTTGCTTTTCCTGAATTTGCTCATGTTAATTTGCTAATGTTTTTAGCATTGATATCACTTTGTGGTACAATGTTGTGGGCCCCTTCCAAACACACTTCCCACAACATAAAAATTCACATATATTACTTTGACCTAGCCTTCTTGAACACTAAAAAAGAATAAAGCCCACAGCCTCACCGTCCATCTACAGGACAGGTTCCACCAACACACTGACCTCCAGCAATCCATTTGTCATCCCCACAGGCAGAATGAGCAGAATTTTGTGTGGGGCCTGCACTCTGGTAGGTTTAGAGGGAGGTGCACACATGCTGCCCAGTGGCCCAGTCAGTATTTGACATTGTTGGAGAGCACGCTGAAGGTCCAAGTGGGGCGGCTGATAATTTAGGACATCCTTCCAATACTTGGGTCCTAGTACCTGTGCCATAAGTCTTTATAAGTCCCGGAGTACATTCATGCCTAATATCATAGGCACCCAGGGATCAATGGTGTCTTGTACCACTACAAGCCCCTTTTTATCATTCGGCCAAAGACTTTAATATCTGCCTGCATCAGCCCCAGGGTCTGTAGATGCAAACTGTTAGTTGCTTTAAGGTTTATCTACATGACACTGTCTTTATAAAGGGCAGCAATAAGTGGACTTCAAAGACTCCTCGAAGTAGTTGCTTGGGAGCCGGTGTCTTCTAAGCAACTGAGTTTAATCTGTTGACTTTTGCCTTGAACTTGGGATTCTTTCCTAACAAGAGTTGAGATCCCCTAGTTTATTCTCAACTGCAGGCTTTGTTAGTTTACATCTTCAGGACAGACCTGGTGACTCTCCGCTGACCGTGTTTTGCTATGTGCCCCTCTCTGCCACGCTTCCAACACTTCCTGCGGGCCATACTCTTAAAGACACCAGCTGTTATCATATACCTTAGATTGTTGTTAGATCGTGCTGACATCAGCATATGTCCGGTGTCTATTGTGACACTGATTCAGGAATGGAGCTACCACCAATGTTTTAGCCAATGGCCTTTATCATCCTTGATGTTACACCTATTTGAAATGACTGTTTTAAGGGGCAGATTATAAAATTGCACAAACTGTTCTAAAATTGTTTTTATCAAGAAACATTTATGATAATTCAGAGCATATGTCATTGATACATAACCACTGGGAAGCAGGATTCTGGTTATAACATGGAACAACCTGGCAATATATGGTCTTGAAAGCTTCAATTTTTTTCAGCTTCATCAGTTGCCAGGATTTCTATAATAAACATAGGGTCCCCATCAGTTATGAATTGAAGGGCTCTGAGGCATAAAAGGTCTATTGTAACATAACACAAACAAGATGATGATGCCCTGTATACCTCAAGAACAGGGGTGAATTATAAAGTAGCAGACCAGCTCTAAGTGCATGAAGAGATATAAAATGTTGAACTTTATTCCAAATACTTGTTAAAACAATATAGTCCAAAATGTTATAATTCACATGAAGACAGCCAAAAGTTAGTTTGCTTACATCAGAGCTTTAAGCAGGTAAAATGCAGATGGACAGGTCGACGCGTTTCGAGAGCAACATCTCCCTTAGTCATGGGGCCACACTGTTATGGGACTTGTTGATCTCTTGGACCACGCACCTGCAAAGAAGGATTTGTAAGAGGCAATTCCCTTCAGGCGAGCTGACAACTTTTGTCAAGAACAGGGTGTAACTAAAATTTATAGGGCCCCATAGCAAAATAAGTTGGGCCCCATCATCTAATGACAATAAACTAAAGCAGCAGCAGAAGTAGCAGCAATAATTAAAAGTATAAATAATACTGTCATATGTCAGGGAGCCCTCATAGTAGTGCTGGAGAGCAGAAAGCTACCAACTACTTCTTCCCTATAAAAAAAAAAAAGTACAATGTTCTTGTACTTGAATGGGCCCCTCAGCCTCTGGGCCCCATAGCAGCCATTATGGCTACTATGGCTATAGTTACAGCCATGCTCAAGAACAAGAACAGATTTCTAACACAATGACTTTTTTTTTGAGTCCTTCTGATCTATGCAGCAACATAGCTGGTTCTTTGCATCATATAGATCTAAATTTAGCACCTTCAGATGTGGAACATGATTAAGACTATACTAGGTAAAGATTACAGTTGATACAATCAATGTTGTATGATGGAGAGGTGTCTATGCTGCAAGGCATCAAGCAACTACATTAGTAACGCCTATTACAACCATCCTTCTTCAGAATAAAAGCATTTTATACGGTAACACGTTCAGCTTTTTCCATTACGCAACTCGGCTACATAACCTGTTTCTATGGAGTCAGGATTAGTATGTGACATATTGAGATGGCAAGGTGAGCTGCAGGTCAGGTGAGATACAGTTTACATTCTGACGGGATCGTAGCAACCAGGCTTTAAAGGCATGGAAGGAAGGAAGTTGTGCGAAAACTTTAATTGGCAATAAAATCTGTGTAAGCCATTTCATTATTAATTTCCTGCCATGGCCAGGTCTCATCTGTTAGCAGGTAACATATCGATTTTCCTTCGCTACTACCCAAGCAGCATGTTGATAAGAAATGTTAGAAAAGTTGGTTCAGAACTTTGTCATTGCTACGGGTGTCCCTGCGACCCCCGTGTTGGGTTACAGGCACACCCGCACCTCCACCTCGTCCTAAGCTGCGGTACTCGGGCTGCGGGCGCTCCGGCAGCTCTGAGTCCCACTTACTGCGCCACGCACCTGTTTCCCTTCCCGGTAAATTTAAAGGGACAGCGTGCAGGTAATTGGTCTCACCGGGCGCTGACCCTATTTAAGCCCTGCCCCTTCCTTAGCACCTTGCCAAATCGATAGTGCCCTGTGCCTAGAGAGGAAGCGTTCCTGAGCGTCTTGTTTGTCTACTGTGTACCGTACCTTCTGCCTCCGTCCCTTGACCACAAACCATTGCCGCCTGTCCTGACCATCTGCCTGTCCCCGACTACGAACCACTGGCCCCTGTCCCCGACTACGAGCCTGCTTCACGATTCTGTACCAAAACAACACCTCGCTGCCCACCGGCAAGCAAGTCACGTCAGGGTAGCGACCTGGTACAACCGCCAAAAGCAAGTCCATTCCGCTTGCGGGGGGGCTCTGGTGAAAACCGGACCTACTTAGTTTCCCCGCTCCCTGGCATGGCTTACGCCATCGCTTGTGTGGTCCAAGGATCCACACCACATCTTTTTACAGTTCAATTCGGCCATGGATCCCGCCAAGGTGCCTCTGCCGAGCATTTTTGACATCACCACCATCGTGGCCCAGCAGTCAAAACAATCGCCCCGCAGGCGAGCAGCTTAACCACTGTCTACTATGATGCAACAGCTCCTTCACCACTCAGCAGCAACAGTCGGCTGCCGTGCCTCCTTCTGTGGCCAGCCGCTCTCGGGAGTCCCCCGGGTCCTAAACTCGGTTGTCCATGCCGACGAAGTTTGATGGGGACACAAAAGCCTGCAGGGGCTTCATCACCCAGTGTTCCCTCCTCGTGAAACTTATGGCAGGACAATTCTTGTCGGAAAGATCCAAGGTAGCCTTCGTGGTCAGTCTCCTCTCCGGGAAAGCCCTGGCCTGGGCGACTCCTCTCTGGGACCGAGGCGATCCGGTCACGGCTGATCTGGCGACATTCCTGCAGGAGTTCCGAAGCGTCTTCGAAGAGCCTGCCGGCGCTTCGTCGGGCCCAGACCGGGAAATTTCTGAATCTGCAAAAAGGGAAAATCCTCCGTGGTGATTACGCCCTGCGATTCCCCACACTAGCTTCGGAGCTGGCTGGAATGATGCACTTGTGGGGCCCACCTTTAAAAAGGGCCCCTCCATCAGATTAAGAATGCTCTCTCCGCCAGGGACCCTCCTCTCCATTAAGCGAGCTCACCACCGGGCGACCCGGATTGATATCCGTTTCTCGGAGAGAGAGAGGACTCCGCCAAGAGCTGAACCATCCGAACACGTCGTCTACCCCTCTTGCCCGTTTTTCTTCGGTCTCCCTCCCCTCTTCACACAAGTTAGGGAAAAAAGGCCTCCAAGTGGACAGGCCCACCTGAAACGCCACAAGAACGACTCGACAACGTGAGGAAACCCTAGCCCCTACTGGGTAGCCCCGAACATCTCCTCATTTTTTGCCGCCCCTTTCCCCAAACATCCGGGAAACCACACCGGGTTTGGGGGAAGGCGTCCCTAGGTGTGAACAATCCCTCTCCTGGGTTTTCACGCTCCATTCGGGCACAAAAAATTTCCGGATCTCTTAAAGGGCTCCCTTTTTGAATTCTGCATCCCCGGGGAATTTTGGGATGCTGCTTTGGTGGCCAAGTAGGCCTCTCGGGGGCCGTTTAGACCAACCCGGGTCATCTCTTCCATTAGGGGCCCAAACCTTGGTGACTCCCCTTTTCCGACTAAACCCGGGTGGCCTAAAAGGGGAGCTTTACAAAAGGGAAAGATCGCATTCTTCGTGCTACCCCGCCTTCCTCGGCTGTCCTCCGGGGACTTCCGTGGCTGCTTCGCACAAAACCCCCAGCTCCACTGGGACGGCGAAGTTTGCTTGGGGTCAGTTTGCCAGCTCGCTGACTCTGGGCCCTCGCGGGTTTTGCGCCCCATTCCTCCACATCTCCTCTCCGACCCTTACCAGGCTTGCCACCCCCCAATTCAAGACTTTCGGGACGTTTTTCTCCGAAAGCAGGGGGGCACTCTACCCCCCCCCCCCCCCCCCCCCCCCCCACGCCCTACGTTTGTCCTATAGACCTCCCCCAGGACTAGTCCCCCCCGGGGGAAAGGGTCAAAACCCACTCCGGGGTCCCCGAGACCAGGGCTAGTCGGCCTACATTAAAAAAACTTACAAAAGGGCTTCGTCCGCATGTCCTTCTCCGGCGGGTGCCGGATTTTTCTTTTTTGGGGAAGAAGGATGTTCCTTACACCCGCACCCCCCAGGGTCTCAACAAATCTCTATAAAAAACCGGTTTTTCTTTTACCTTTAAATTTACTGAACTCTTCGATCGTCTCCGCGGAGCTAAAAAATCTTCCCAATTGGACTTGGGGGCATATAATCTCGTCCGGATCCGAAAGGTGACAAGGAAGACGGCCCTTTAATACTCGGATGGGCACTTCCAGTATTAGTGATCCCCCTTTGGCTTGGCAACGCTCCACAGTCTTCCAAGAATTTTTCAATGACATTTTCAAGATCTCCTGAGTCTGCGGGTTGTCTACTTGGTACAAATTTTGGGGTTTTTGCCTGATCTGAACCCACCATCACATGTGCCCAGGTCCCGAAACCCTGCGTGAAAACCCCTTATGCCCAAACTAGAAAAGTGCCTATTTCACCAAACACAAATCCCTTTCTTTGATAAAATAATCTTGGGCAAGGCCTGCAGATTGGCCCCACTAAACCCCCCCGCCGTTCTACACTGGCCACGACCCGTCGGGCCCCCGGGGCCCTGCAACGCTTTTGGGGCCCGCAAATTTCTACAGGGATTTTATCCCACATTTCTCGATTTGTGGCACCGATTGTGCTCTTTTAAAAAAAACATGCCAACCCCAAACGTGGGGCCAAAACCCGAGGGCCCAAGAAAAACCTTTTCCAAGCGAAAGCAGCATTTCCTCTGCAACCTGTGTTTTCTCGGCCGAACCAAAAAACCCTTCTTCTTAGAAGTAGACCGCCTCTTCCTGGGGGGTGGGTGGTCCCCACCCCAAAAAGGGGCCAAAGGCAAGACCGAACCTGTGGGCTTTTTTCCCAAAAATTTCAACTGCAGAAAGGAAAAATACTATCGGGGACGGGAGCTTCGGCCATTCAGCTCGCTCTGGAGGAATGGGGCCCCCTCCTGAAAGGGCCGATATCTCGTGAATATCACACTGACCACAAAAATGTCCCTACCTCCAAGGTGGTCTCTGTTCTTCGCCCGTTTTAATTATTTTCCATTTCCGACCAGCAGAGAAGAACGTCAAGGCCATCCCTTTCCCCTGCCTCTAGTAAGTCTTGTTCGTTGATCTCCCCCGGGTTTTACGGGGGCCCGATCCGCTAAAATGTAAAGAGTTCGTGGGGAAACCTGTACCACCTGTGCCCGCAACAAATTTACCGCGCCTCAAACCCGGGGTTTCACAACCTCTGCCTTCCTAACAGTCCCTGGGGCCATTCCATGGACTTCCATCGAAACTCCTCCCTCTGACAGTAATACGGGTGGTCACTGACCGTTTTTTTTGAAAATGGGCCCCTTCGTTCCATTTTCCCGGTCTCCCTGTGTCAGGTCGCAGGCACACCCGCACCTCCGCCTGGTCCTCAGCTGCGGTGCTTGGGCTGCAGGCGCTCCGGCAGCTCTGAGTCCCACTTAACGCGCCACCCCTCCCGCTTCCGTCCTGCCGAGCGCTGCAAAACCCGGCCGCAGCAGACGCGCTCTCCACCTGCCGCGGAGGGGCACTAACAGGGAAATTTTTACAGGGACAGCTCACAGGTAATTGATCTCACCCGGGGTCTGACCCTATTTAAGCCCCGCCCCTTCCTACACGTCCAAAAAGTATTCCCTGGGCCAAGAGAGGGAAGCGTTCCCGGTATCTTTTGTCTACTGGTTTTCCAACCTTGCCTCCTCCCTCGACCACGAACCATTGTTTCCCGCCTGACCTTTTGCCTCCCCCCGACCACGAACCTTTCGCCTGTCCTGACCTTTTCCGCCCCCGACACGACCGCTTCACGATTCTGACCGTACAACACCTCGGGTGCCCTTTTCAAGCAAGTCCCCCCCATGGAACGAACCTGGTAGACTCCCGCCGCAGAAATCCCTCCCGCTTTGTGGCGGGCTCGGTGAATACCGGGACCCCCACTTAACTCCGCTCCCTGGGGTGGCTTACACCATGCTTGTGGTGGTCCATGGACCCAAACTACCCATCCGTTACAGTCATACACAAACATTATACATAAAAAGGCACAAAAAAATAAAATAACATTCCTGCACTTCTTCCCTTAAAGGGCTTTTCCAAGACATTTAAAAACTAACCTATATTTACCTTTATCATTACCACCGTTCCAGCGCTGCCAGAACTCCAGTGTTCCCCTAGATCCCTTCACTGATGACATCACTTTCATTTGGCCCCACAAAGATGCGCAGCCCAAAAGCTGACCCCCGGTACATGCAGGCACATGACTGTGAGGCCAGAAATTGGGTTTCAGTATCATGATCCATAACCCTGATTTCATCCCAAAATTTTTTTGGGGGGGGGAATTTTAGGGGGAATTTTTTTTGGGGGGGCTCTGGCAAACCTGAAAAAGATGGAGATGGGGGAAAGGGAAGCATGGGTTCATTTTTTAAGTTAGCACAGTGGGGGGTTTGGGAGGGAATTTTTTAAAAATCTTGGGGAAAAAATTTTAAAAAAAACCCTATCCGTTAGCCTCTCTCTAGACCTAAATGGAACAAATGAGCAAAAGATTACCCACTATACTTTTTGCAAAATTTCTACAAAAACTGGTTTAAAAAACAGAAAGAAAAACCTGCAAACTGGCAAACAGTGTAGGTCCACTTTTATCATTCACTTCTTGACTTAGTCTTTGATGGCGGACACCCCCATTAAGGTTAGAAGTCTTGGATCCTGTGGGCTGAAGCTATTCCTGGATGATGGCTAATGACAGTCTACTAAATGTGATTACATTATGTGGGAAACCCCAAAATGCAGGTGGGGATAAAGGCCCCCATTAAGGGGGTGGGTAGGAATTTTGGACCCCCCATTAAGGGGAAGCTATATATCCCCCATTAGGTGGGTGGGTATAAAGCCCCCGAAATAAATCCCTTGTATGTAGATAGCCATATAGACCCCCTGTAGATAGGTATAGGCCCATGAAAGTAGGCATACAATACCCTGCAAAAGGGAAATTGGGGTAAAAATTGCCCTTAGGTAGAAAGGTGGTTTTTGTCCCCGAGGTAGGTATATATACCCCCCTGTAGGTAGATAGTTTTTAAACGCCCCCACTGATGATTAAAAAAAGGATATTCACTTGTTCCCCCGCAAACAGCGACGAAAGGGAACTGATTTCATTACACAGCCTACACTGCTTCTTGCAACTCCTTAAGCCATAAAAAATACTACAAATTCTAATGAACAGAATTTAACAAAATATCACTGCAAAAAAAATCCCTGTTAAAACATAACTTTTTACTAGATTGCTAAAATATTAAAAAATCTTAACCCCAAAAATTTCCACTACATACCTAGATGATACAGCATACGGCACGTCCCCTCAGTGGGGTAAAACGCCCCGATAAAAGAGCGGCTCCGCTTAATGCAGGCAATGTCACTACAGCGTGATAAACACCTTTAAACCCCCTATCCCGCGCGTTTTCCCCCCCTACAATTAGGGTTTATCAGGGGGTTTTAAAATTCGCTTGGAAAAAATACCTATAAAACAAGCTATACACAACCTGTATTTCCCATTCGGGTTGGGTAAAATGAAAAGATACATAGCTTAAATGCGCCGGGTAAACACGATGAACCCCGCACCCTCGGCATGCTGGCACCCCAAAAGAGGGGAAAAGAGTAATTTTCCCCACCCCTTAAAAATGTCTTTAAAAGACCCCGCAAATGAAAAATACAACCCCAGTGTTTGCATATAGATGGAAGAAATGCCCGTTTTCCAGGTTTTTCCCCTTAGTAGTATGCGAATTTTACTGCTCTGGTTCTCCGGGGTTACGGGTATTTAGTTTTGGGAATCCGGGAAAAAAAATACCATTCACTTCCGGTTACACAGCCGGAATCGACACGCGCAAACCGAAAGCCGGGACAAACCACGGGGGCCC